>JAANSM010002760.1:0-14266 GCA_036850725.1 Orchesella villosa | reverse complement strand
TTTTGCATTTTAAAATTTTTCCTTAAGGTTTGTTTCCCTTTCATAAAAATGCATTGGGAACAACGAACAACAGCCCATTTATCAGTTGGGCTGTGTGGTTATTGCGGTACTTTTTCCCTATTCATTTCAAAATTCAAAATTCAAATTACAATGCACTTCTTTGACAAGACATAATATCACGAGACGACGAGACGACGCTCGGCTCCCGCTCATAATAAAAGAGAAGAACTAAAAGGGAACAAACAAGGAGCCAATTTTGCATATATTGTTTTGTTTCTTCTCTTTGATATGAGATTTTGGGCAAAGCGAAGAAGCCGTCATCTCATATCAAAATCAAAGCATATCATAGCAATTGTTTCTTATCTATAATTTACATCTTGAATATAATAATCCTGATTTTTATTTTTATATATCAAAATCGTGCATCTCGCTAGATATCTTGAAGTTTGAAGCTTCTCTTTCTTGTTGCTAATTTAAACTGAAGGTTTTACCCTCTTTGTAAAACGTAATATTTTCTCATCTAAAAATCCTTATAATTATTTATGTTTGAGAAGTTTAAGAGGTTTAGTTTTTCTCCCCGCTTCTTCTTTGTTTAACTAACCATGACGCGGGTCACACTTGACCATTTGATTAGCTGGCTCAAAGCAAGCATTCGTGATCTCCGCTACGGTCAACTGCTCATGATACGCCTTCTCAGCGGAAATGACTGGAGCGTAGGTTGCCAGCGGGAAATGGATCCTGGGGTAAGGTACCAAGTTGGTCTGTACCAAACGAAAAAGAAACAATGCAAAATTTTAATAACACAATTTTTTTTTTCTTTTCCATCTATATCATTATCTCCCATTACAATTACGCTTACAATTGTTATAAAAACCCATAATTTTTGCTCGCATATTGAAAGCTTTAAAGCTACAAAAAGAGAGTGCGAAAAATTGCTATACTTTTTAAAAAATTCAGAGCTATCTTCTAACTTTTCTTCTAAACCGACAATTAAAACGACCTTATAAATTTTCAAGGCGGTAGCTAAATTCAGCAAATTTATAAAAAATATTTTTTTTTACCTGAAACTCAGTAAGATCCACATTAAGTGCCCCATCAAATCTCAACGAAGCCGTGATACTACTCACAATCTGTCCAATCAACCGATTCAAATTGGTATAAGTGGGTCTCTCAATATCCAAATTCCTCCGGCAAATATCATAAATGGCTTCATTATCCACCATAAAAGCACAATCAGAATGTTCAAGTGTAGTATGCGTGGTCAAAATGGAATTATATGGCTCCACAACAGCAGTGCTGACTTGGGGCGCGGGATAAATTGAGAATTCCAACTTGGATTTCTTTCCATAATCAACAGAAAGTCTTTCCATCAAAAGACTCGTAAATCCACTCCCAGTTCCACCTCCAAAAGAGTGGAAAACTAGAAAGCCTTGGAGACCCGTGCATTGATCAGCTAGTTTCCTCAACCGGTCAAGAACAATGTCCACAATTTCTTTGCCAATTGTGTAATGTCCTCTTGCATAATTATTTGCTGCATCTTCCTTCCCCGTGATGAGTTGTTCGGGATGAAAAAGTTGACGGTATGTTCCAGTCCGAACCTCATCCACGACGGTGGGCTCCAAATCCACGAAGACGGCACGAGGCACATGTTTTCCGGAACCGGTTTCACTGAAGAACGTGTTAAAAGAGTCGTCTCCAACGCCAATAGTTTTATCCGAGGGCATTTGCCCATCGGGCTGGATCCCGTGCTCGAGACAGTAGAGCTCCCAGCAGGCGTTCCCAATTTGGACGCCAGCTTGCCCAATGTGGACAGAAATACATTCACGCTGGAAAAAAGAAGAATTGAGAAGAAAAAACAATAGAATTAGAGTGATCTACAAGGGGTGTAATTAACGAGGAAGGGAATGGATGTATTCAGACGTGAGGAATAAACGTGGGAATATGAATCATTGTGATTTTATGTTGCTATATGCTTATATGCTAGTGGAAAATTGTTATAAACTTTAAGCCTCATTTCACATTTGAATTCTGCCCATGTATTTCTCTCATATCATCATAATCATCATGAACGAGAAGTACCACCACCTGCTGCACTCATTTTGGTTTAAGTCTGCATCGTCTTTCAGTAAATCAATCTTGTAATTTTTATGTCTTACAAGAAATCTTTTCGCTTGCCGGCCAACCACAACGAATGACGAAGAGTGAAGAGACGAACACCGTGAAAAAATCACACAATCTCTTGAATCCTCTTGTCTGCATCTGAATCATGGTCGTAAACAAATGGGAATTGAAATGAAGGGGAATTTACGAGTGAGACGTGACAAAACCAAGAGGAGAAGAAGAAGAGGTGAGAGCTTCTTCTTCGTCAGCTTTAGTTTTGCAGGAAATTTTTTAATGGAATGAAAAATGAAGATGTTGAACTCTTTTTCTTTGTGAAAATTATTTTTTTGCCGATGTTAATAATCATATGAGCACGACGACGACCCTTTTCCTCTCAAAACTTGCAAAAGTTCACAAGGTCTAGTTAGTTTAAGCTTAGGCAAGAATTGGTATGATTTTTGCACCTTGTTTTTTTGTTTATTCTAGCTCTCATTAATTTTGCTTAGCTTGGCTTTGGCTTTGGCTTAAACTGCCCTACATAACATCCATTTTTTCAGGTTGATTCCTCTCTCTCTTTCGCGAAAATGATTATCGTTATGTTTTCATCACGACATGACAAAAACCAGGGTGTACGCTGCAGTTTTGCATTTATACTATGATAATTTGATGCTTAAGCGAGGTATGGTTGTGGAATGGATTTTAGATTAAAAATATTTGTTCCGTGTCTCGTCCTATCTCTCGTGTCTGCTCAATTTTTGTTTGAATCAATATGATTTCACCATGTCATGTCACGCTTTTCCTTGCTGACCAGCCCATCCTCTCTCTACTCTAATTTTTCATATATAAAAATTCAGATTGCCCCGTTCACCGTTACTCCTATCCTAAAAGTTTCTCGCCTAATAAAATTTATCATGTGTCATGAATTCAAGCTAAAACTGAATGGTCAACGAGCAACCCATCATATATCATTATGTGTCTGGTCTGGACTCTGGATGAAAAAGTGGAGCGTAAGAAAATGACAATGTTTCATGCCATTCATTATCACCGGAAACACAATTTGGAAGTTTTTTTGCCTCAAGTCAAGCTAATCAATGCAGTTGAATGCAGAACGAGCAAATAACGGGATATAGTGAAATATAGATATATACTGTTTCATTGGGATATATAGCTTATTATCTCGTATATCCTTTTGTAGATCGATCATTTCACCATTTGCCCAACTTTTCTTTGTCGTGTTAAAGCTCTAACTCTGTCTCTCATATCAGGAAAGAAAATCAGGAGCAAGCAGCACACCAAAAGTAAGAAGTTATCATTGGTGTTATCTTGCAAAAGTTGTAAACATGCAGAGAAGAAGAAAAGAGAGGAAAAAAACACGAAGAGAAATGAAATGTTCAATGAATGAATGTCTAGCTGAGTGAGCCAAACTTTTTATTGGATTTTTTTGATGAAGCGAAAAGGTAAAGGAAAGTGGAGTAAATGATTGTAAATCCCAAAAACTTTTCACCTTTTCGATACTACTAACAACACGATATAATTTAGTGCAGCTTTGGGCCTATAATTTACAATAGGGGCTGATTAGCGATTCTTATAAATTTTAGCTACCTATTTTATGTTGGTTTATAAAACCTAATATAATCTCAGAATTTTCTTGCTATGTAACATGAAAAGTTTATAAAGGTTTATCATGAAATATGACACTACAAAAAGAATGTATTCGATCCAATCCAATTTATAATACAAGGAAAAGCAATATCTATGCATTATGCATATTTATAAGGCCAGTGAAAAATATTCTTGTATGCTCTGTAACTTTTTTATGTACAATAAGATAGCTTGGAGGTTGGCACAGCCGTTTCGGTGGAAGGTTTTTTCTTCTTCAGATCAGCTAAAAGCCAAAATACCCAAAACAAACTCAAATTTTGCTTGAGTAACAGAACCATTCCGTACGGTAGTGTTTTTCATTATCAAATACATTTATAACATTGTTTATCCTACATTTCAGAAATGAATTATGGCGCGTGAAAAAGTATTAATTTTTTAATTAAATTAAATGTAAACAATAACAGCGTTGTTGTTACTCATCAAAATATGTATATTATATTCTCCCTGAAGGCATTTTGCTTAATATGTTTCCCCTCTACAAAATTTTCATTCATTTTCATCTTATTTTTTTAATGTACAGATGAACTCTATCGTAAATCCCAATTTTTCTCAAAAGCTAGTTTACATTTCAATTTTACACTTGTCCGTTTCGCCCTTGTGTTCAAAATTTGCCCATTTTTCATTCAAGCCCAGTTAAATTTTTTTTTTGTAGGGCGTAAGGGTGTGCATATTACTCTTCTGTGTCTGAATTCAAATTTTAAAGGGTTGATTTTTAACGCTGAATTTTTTTTTTGTAAAAAAAATGTTTCATTCAGGTAGTTTTTTTATAGAGTAGAACTTATATAAAAGTGCATATATGACGGACATGATGATGATGTTGTGAGTGAAGCAGAGTGAAACAAGAGCCTGATTTGTTTCGCTTCACTCCCAAAAAAATACCTTTACTCTAAAGCGAAAGGCAAGTGCATACGTTGCATCTCTGTAAATCTGTATATTATAGCAATTTATACACACATCCTAACTTCCTCTCCCCCTCTCTAATAATATTGATGCTTCTTCATGGATAACGAAAAACGAGATTTTGCTCGGTAGCTCGGTACCCTCTCATAATAATAACAATAATCACCATCATATTCAGCCTTCAGCATCAGACTTTGGAACGAAATTATCATTTTTTGCAACCAACAAGAAGCTTAAACCTTTCATACATTTTGCACAAAAAAGGTGAGTTTTCAAGTTGAAGAAGGGAAAATTGAGCTCTCTACTTGCTTAGAGCTTTTGTGTCATTAAACCAAGTTCAAAAATGTTATCTAATTCAATATTTCGCTGGGGATACTCTTTCCTTTTACGTTTAAACTCTTAAATTTTAAATTTATAACAATTTTACGTTAATCCTAACGTATTTCTATCGTACCTTCTCATTTTAAATGTTTGGTTGGATGCGTCTTCATGAATTTCTCTGAAAAGTCTTGGTTTCAACTTGAATCTCGATCTCGACAATCATAATGATGAAGGGAAGTAGCAACTAGAAGTAGCCAACTCAAACTCTTGGTGGAGCATCATCATGATCTTGACTATAATAATCTTTTTATTGCTTTCCTATCATATCATATGAGATATCCTATCGTAACTGAGCCAAATTGGTTTTATGTCGACTGGTCCACCTCTATTTTTGTTTTTTATACTCATTTTCTTTCCTTGTTTACTTAAACTCATATATAAGTTGCTTGTTAAGATATGGTTTAAAATTTGAAATATAATTTTCCATAGAATAATTCAGGATTTCCTTTTCTTGTCAATTTATTTTCGTGTTTTATACTGAACGAAAATATCAGTTTTTCAATATTTCTTGGTAATAACTTTGAGCTGTATTGACATATATAAAAAATACGAATAATATTTTTAATGCTTTGCATAGATTATATATATATACACAAATGTGCACACCTGCAACCACTAAATTACTTGCATTTTTATAGTGTTGCGGTATTATTCCTCACAGTCAGAGTCAGCTGCTGGTTTTTGGTTATGATTTGAAAAGCTATGTAACTGTCAATTGAAAGCGCTTTGGGTTTGCTTGGAAGGAAATGAAGGAAATTATCTTCCTTTTTGGTTTTTAAATCCAACATCCTAATACTATAGAAAAAAATCTGTAAATTCACACTCGACTCGGATCAGATCCGAGGGTTGTTTTTAATATTCAATTTATGTGGTTAGCCATCCATAAAAATGGACATGGATATTCTAACAAAAAACATGAGATGACGAAGCGATTATTAAAGCTGAACATAAAACTATATAAAGCAAAGAGCATGATAATATGATGGGATTGTGAATATATTGTGAACATGATCATCAATGCTTGAAATTGAAACAGGAAAAAATTATTCTACCATCCAAAATCCAAACCAATCCAGCCTGTCATCAAATGTATTTCCCCAAAAAAGAATCATGCTAAAATAATCATCTCTTGACTCAAGTCATTCAAATCAAGTTTCATGGAAATGTCATAATGTATACCAAACAGGAAATGAGTTTGTCACAAATGAATGCAGATGATGATGATGATTACTGACGATGAGTACAAAGTTTGGTGATGACAGATTTTTTACATGTACTGAATCTTAAGTGTAAAAATTACAACAAGATATAAAAATTCTCACCTGTACCATCATTGTATTAAATATATGAGTTTAATTTAGAATTATAATTTATGCTAATAGTTTTTTTTGAAAGAAAAACTTTAAGAGTAGGAAATTCAATATTTTTATGATTTTATGTTCAAGATAAAAAATTATATGCATTTTTTTTGTCTCATTTTTTGCCCCCATTTAAAACCCTTAAATTCCAATATCTAAAAAGCAACTCAAGCTTAAATTCTTACCATCTTGGCAAATTGTTGAGTAGGAGTAGGACTCGGAGAAGCTAAAGTTTTCTCAGTAGCAGAGCTTGGACTTTGTTGACAGAAGAAACGTTCACAGAGGTTGGTGATACAAGCAGAGTTGCAAAACGGACGTATTTTTTTTCCAATAAAGAAGCACAAGAATAAAGTATATATATGTATAGCTATGTAGAATGTGTAATAGCTGAAGGTATTTTTGAGGTCTAGATCAGATAGCAACGTTTCTGACAAGATCACAAAAACCCTGGGGTTTAGCTTACGCAAAGAAAACTGAGTGTGGAGGTGTTATATGTTTGTGTATGTTCAGCTCATGAAAGCCTTTCAAAGACTGATGCTGGCAATGACCAAGAGTCAAGAACAAAGTCGCGGTTTTGCGTTAGCTTAAAAGCTCGAGCTTAGACCAATATATAATCTTTCTTTCTCATTCTCTCGCTTCTTCGCTATTCCTATCCAATATCCAATATTCTTGCAGAGAACAGCGAAACACATGCATTCACACAGTAAATTTCATACTGCATATAGTATATTGGCTTTAAGGTACAGTTCAAACTTTAAAGTGAGTGAGTGAATCATATCATATCATAAAAAAAACTGTTTGTGTTTGTGTGTAAAATGCAATATACATTGCAATCCAAAGACCCAAAGTGCAGTGGCGTATTGAGTATGACTCGTTTCATATAGCGTATTCATTTCAGGTACATTCTTTTTGCTTGTTTTCTTTAGCTTATTTGGCTTATATTCGTTTCTTTTCTTTCTAATGCATTTCCTAGAGGGTGAGAATGACTTGCAGACTTTTAAATCTAGATTTATTATGCATGATCTTATTTGGCTTATATTCGTTTCTTTTCTTTCTAATGCATTTCCTAGAGGGTGAGAAAGAGAAGCAGACTTTTAAATCTAGATTTATTATGCATGACATAGATATATACTAAGACAGATTTTATATCAAAAGGATAACTTCATTTTATTGGGGTATTTTGAGATATCAATAAATTATGCTGAATTTTTCTTCTTATGATTCACGCTCTAACACAGTATAAATACAAAATATGGATGTAAATCTACATGAAAAATTTACTATATTTCAAATATGAGGATATAAAGCAGACTGTGAGGAAGAGCTATACGCATACAAAGAGCAAGTACTAAGTACCTTTCAAATCGTTGTGAAACTCCATCTAATGAAGCAATTTTGATGTTGAACAGATACACATGGTTGTAATATGACCTGAGAGAGTAACTGTTGAAAGTGTCAAGAAAGCTATCTAAATGACAGGAGATGGAGAGCGGTGAGCTATGAGCGAAAACGGACGTCAATTCCAATATAAAAAAATAAAAGGAAAGAGCAAATGAGACGTGAGAGTGAGATCTGTGAGATGTGAGAGATGTTCTCCCGAGCGATAAATCCATATTATTCCGGATGCAGAATGCGAAATCTTTATAGAGAGTACATATGTAGTGGTGACAGTACTCATCATGTGTGTAATAGTAAATGCAAACTTTAGGACACACACGCCAGGTACATATATAAAATATTATGTTGAATGTAGTTTTGTAGCTCTGACAGTATTTACAAAGCGTGGTTTTCTATTTAATACGCATGATTTATATATATAGGAAACCCCCGATCACCTACTACTGTACATAGTTTATGAATTTTCTATGAGACTTTTCAATTGACGTGATGAAGCTATATGAAGAATATTCTAGAGAGGTGATGAGATGACATGGAGAGTAGACACAAAGTACAAACAAGTACAAATAGATCATTCTCGAAGAGAATTTATAAGGTGAGGCAATACAAATACCGTGATCGAGATCAAAACCGTTGACAGTAGAGCTAGTTTAGCTACAATCTGGAAAGATGAATAAAATAAGGAGAGAGAGAGAAGAAGAAGAAAAGCTCTATAGCTTTAACTGATTTTCTGCTTAGGAAGGTAGATAGAGTAGGGAGTACATTAAGGAGTAGGGTCTCGCCAATACTTTAAGTAGGGATAGTTATACGACCCGAAAGAATGATTCAGCTCTAAATCTACAGACTTGACAGTAGCTCATAGAAGAATCTCGAAACTCCACACACTAAAGAATAAAGGGTTTTCGCAAAGTTCCAAGTTGGAACTTTGCAACTTACTCCATCCCCCTGAAATCTCAAACCTTCCAGAAGAATCAGGAGAAAAATACTGACGCACTTTAACTCTCCACTCTCCCACTTGTCGCTTCCTTATTGGAGAATTGAAAATTACTCTTCAATTTTTGGACATGCTCGGAAGAATTTTTGGGAGAAATGGGAAAGAAGAAAAATAACGTTTGATAATGTTCGTCTTCGTCTCTTTTGTCTGCTCAGCGTTTGCATTATAGATCCCCCTTCTTGGAATTCAAATTGAGACAGGTTCAACGTTTTATAAGGCTTGTCCTCTCTCGACTGTCTCGACGCTAATAATAAACAGATAGAGGGGAAGACGCTTAGAGTTCATTCAACCTTGTTCCAACAGAGCAATGCCCTGATATTATATGAATAAGAAATTTTATGGACAAAATAAATATTCTTTATATGATTCAAAACTCTCATCAAAAGCATTTCAAATTTTCAATATTATTTTAATTCAAATATAATTAATAATAATAATGAGATATAATGTTTATATATTTTGTATTTTATATATAGATAAATTTGTATTTAAATCAGTAGAAACAAAAGACGAAATAAAAATCACTACATTTTTTATAACTACTACTACATACTATTGACTATACTACTAAATTTCCTCCTCCTCTAAAAAGTCCTCAATAATGTAGTATATCAATAATGTATTAATGTATCATCATAATATTCATCTTTATATTGATATTCTTCATCACGCAATATAATCTTGTATAATAATATATTTATATAATAATAAAAATTGTTAAAACTTTTTAAAACTTTTTAAAATTGTAAAATAAATAAATAAATTTTGTATCATGTCTGATCATGTGATCATATTTTCCATTTAATATCCCAACTTCTCATTAAGAGAAGTTCTCCCATCCCCCTTCTGATTTGATGGAGGAACCCAAGTGGAATAGTTTGGGTCGGAAGCGTCATAACTGGAACCTTCAGTACGTTTTTGCTTCTTCCCATGATGATGATGATGATGCTTGTGACGATGATGACGCTTCTTCTTTCCAGAAGATTTGTGCTTCTCTTTTTCTGGCTGAGTATCAATTTTGGTCGGTTCTTTCTCTTCTTCTGCTACTTTGACATCTTGATCTGACTCATCTTTTTTCTCCACGTCAACTTCCACTTGTTCTTCTTCTTCAGAATCTTCTTCGGAATCTTCTTCATCATCATCATCAGCACGTGAAGCAGCGGCGGATGGCGGTGGAGCTCTTACAGTGGTTTTTAAGGATGCGGATGGCAAAGCTGACGGTTTTTTGATGAGACCATATAATTTCTGTTTGGTAGATAAGAAAGATAATCTCATTGGTCCGACTACTGGAGGTTCGGATTTCCGATGAGATGGCTTCTCCCGCTCCTCCACTGAGAATGGGGAGCGAGCTGTCGAGTCCTCCTTGTCTGGAAACCATTCTTCCAATTTTGAACCTGATTTTGACTCTTTAGACGGAGACTTCCCTTCTTTTTTTGGTGCTGAGTATGATGGTAAAGAAGGGACAATATCACAAGCTGCAGGTTTCAAGTAGGATGGTAATTCGACGGGCTTTGTAAAATCTATAAGTTTTTGGTTCTTTTCCAATTCTTCAGTAGCCTCCTTCAACCTTGCTCGTAACTTTTTGGTGTCAAAAGCTCCAGTTTTGAGCATTTTGACGTAGTCATCAACATCCATTTCTTCATCTTCATCATCAGCTCCACCACTACTGCTACTGCTGTCTTCTCCACCTCTTCGCTTTTTGAGACGGGAAGATTTATCTAGTTTTGATTGAAGATCCGCTATCTCAGCTTTTAGCTCAGAGTGCTTGGCACAAAGAGTGTCGTAAGTATCCACCTTTTGCTCCAGTTTCCCTGCCATTCGCATCCGCTTCTCGCGCTTCTTCTCGATTGTACCTGTGCGGTCGAGGAAAGTGTCCTCGTCACTGGAATAGTAGTCATCATCCTCATACTTCTTTTCCTTGCGCTTTCGACTCTCTAAAAACAACATTAATTTAAATCATTGTAGAACCTTAAATCTTTATTTAACTATTGTTACTAAAAGATTTGTTTTTTACCTTGATTAGAACCACGAAGTAATCCATGAGTATCCAAAATTTGGCATCCTTTCATAGCAGCATCAAGAGCAGCCTCCTTTTTCTTAAATTTCACTTCAGACTCAGCATAAACTAGGGGAGCCTTTGTACCATTAAGCGGAAGTCTACAAAAAATCATGATAACTTATATTATAATACCTTAAAAAAATTTAGAATACTACAAAGTAATTAATATTTCTAGAACGTGTAAATTACCCAATTCTGCAAACAAATTGCCCCTTCACTTTCTCCAACATTTCATAATCGAGATCATACCCTTCCCTCTCAAACCACGACCTCAAACTCTTCTTTGGGTCGTTTAGCATCAGCTCACTGGCCTCATAATCAACTGCAAACGGATTAATCTGAATATCCGTCTCTTCCTCCGCATCATCAGCCATCCCCCAAGAGATCCCATCCTTTTCCACGTCCCTCATCGGTATCTGTTCTGGATTCCTCTTCAACTGCTCCTCCTCCTCAAGCCGTTTTCGCTCCAACTCCTTCGCGAGTTTCTCGCTTTGCAGCTCACTCACACTCTTCTCGCTCTCCTGTTCCTCATCCTCACTCGGTCCGCTGACAATGTACATTCGGTGAGAAGTCCCAAACTTGAGCAAGTGCCCGACCCTCACCCTATAGAATTTGTATGGGTATATCTGGTTCTTGTTAATGAAGGTGCCGTGAGTAGAGTCCAAATCGTAAAGGTATAACCCTGTTTCTTGTGGATTTATCATTTCCTTATCCTTATCAGCTCCACCGGCGGGCCCATTCACCTTCACGAACTGGAGAATAGCGTGGAGTCGAGAGACGGAGGGATTCGCGGCAACGATATCACAGCCAGGAATCCGACCAACTATATAGTACCCTTTCTGGTCGGTTACTAAGAAGCGTTTGGACTCAACGATTGCCCCATTTCGGAGTACATCCAAAGTATATCGTTGGTCCGCTTTTGGGGCAGCGTGGGACGGAGGATTGTAAGATAAAGTGGAGACCATTGCATTGAACTTTTGCTGTTCCTCAAAGCTTAGATTGGGTTTGGGGCTTGATGATGGAGATGAGTATGGAGAGAGTTCGTGGGAAGAGTCTGAGCCTGTTGAAGAGGAGCTTTGCTTACTCCCACTCGCACTCCCACTGAAAGGAGAAAATCGAGCTGTCTGACGCTAACTGAGTGAGGTGGTGCAGAGGTGGGACCTTTGGTTGAGCGAAACCGTCGTCGTCCGTTTTTGGTTCGGGGCCAGTTTGAGTTGAATCAGAGTCTTCTAAAAAACAAAAATAAAATATATTATTATACGTTTTTTTTAATTGTGTGCCATTTGCATTTGTATATCATATTTATTCAATTAATGTCAATGGAAAATTAAACTAATTACCATCTTGTGCCTCAACAGTGGAGCTTATATGTCCATCTCTAGCGTCCTCAGATGGTGGTGGTGATAATGAGGAATCTGCATCGTCATCATCATTGTCAACATTATCCTCATCATTATCGTCACCTTCCTCTTTCTCATCAGCTTCCTCCACGTCAATTTCATCAGCATCCTCCACCTCAATTTCATCATCCTCTTCGTCACCTGACTCCTCATCACGGCGATCACTTGTTGAAGAAATCGCACTGTCATCCGGATCCTCCATTCTTCCAAGAGCCTTTAGCTGCTACCTCTACAACCTAAGCTTAAGCTTTAATTGGGGCGTTTCCTGTATACTTTAGATGGAATAAAACAAAACAAAATTATAACTTATACACCAAACTCACTGTCATGCCAACTGCCAACTGTTTTTTCTTTCGAAAGTTATCAAAATTGACTCAAACACCAGAAATCAAAGAACCACAACTAACACACCGACCACCGACTACCACACCCATTGCAAATCGTTTTATAATAATTTAATTAACTTCTACGCTATTGGTTATTTCTTATATAAAAAATAATTTCAATTTCTCCCCAAAAATATCGAAAATTCAGTTGTCACTTGTTGCCACCTAAGTTTACTAGTATTAACTTGAAATTATATTTACATACCTCTTCCCCCTTCCTTTTTTCTTATTGTCCAACAATTTATAGATGACAATGAGAAAAAAAGTATTTAAATTTAACTTCACAGAATACTAAATTTGCACAACTGTCCTCTCAACCTTCCTCCTCAACACTGAACACGAAAAACTGTGCTTACTTGGTGTGCTTGTTGTTGACAATTCCCCTTTGCTTTTTGCTGCTAAAAGCTACCCAGAGCCCAGACACAGAGCAGAAAACACACAGGAAAACGAAAGAGAGAAAGAAGAGGATGAAGAAGAAGAAGACTGACGTCTTTTACGGTAACCCAGCAGCACAGTAACTTAGTAAATCTCCTTCGTTGTCAAATGCAAATGCACGCAAGTCAACGAAATATTTGATAAAAGAGATTGGTACTTACTCCTATAGAGATTCTTGAGTTGCCCCGAAAAACTCATTGAGTAAAACCTACATACTTTTTAGGGTTGTCTTTGTTCCGAGCGTCTTTCTTGAGGGAGACTTGGGAGAGTAAAGCTCCGTTCCGCGAGAGTGCATCCACGTTGCTTTAGTAAAAAATTGGAAAAAACAAGCAAAAAACCTGAACAGTACTTTATCATTTATATTGGTTCTTTAGTAAAAAGTAGGAAGAAACGGGTATTTTTTTTATAGAAAGGTAAAACTCTAAGCGAGATTGAGGATGAGCTAAATTTCCAGGTAATTAGCGTCGCTGAGAAACGTTTTTATTCAGTTTCAAAATCACAAAATCAGGCTTACAATTTAAGCTCTGCTATATAAGCAGCTTTTCTCATCGTCAGTTTCTTGATGAAGATGAAAAAGAGGAGAGAATTTGGGATTGTTTTCTTTACATTTCCATCCATCACAGCGAATTAAAGAAAAGGGAGAAAGGCAAGAGGCAAGTCAGCAGCTTGAACAACTGTTTTTTACTTCCGTGTATTCGTTCCCATGTATTTCTTTCTTCATTCAAAGTTCTTTACATGATGAGATGATGGTCGGTGAGACGGTGAGGAGAATGGAAGGAAAAATCCTATTATCTCGTTTAAAAAACAATTATCAAATGGGGATAAAGATTGTGAGGAAATGAGTGGAAAAGCCATGCGTTTTTTTGAATAATTAGAATTTGCAATATTTTTATATTTATGTTGTGAAACTAATATATTGTTTCTCTTATGTTTATGTTACGTTATAGCGTAGATTTACGTTATAAAAATGTTAAAATGATCTAAATTAATTAAATTAAAAAAACTAAATTAAATAATATTAAAATGTTTATATTTTTAAGAATTAAATTTAAAATTTAGTAAGATAATGTTTCAGTATTAAAATTAATATATATTGGAATAGAAATGTATTTTTATAAATCAAAATATCAATTAAAAATAAATAAAGAAAAAGAAAGTCATAAAAATACGGATAATTATATAATATTGCTCAT
>JAANSM010002759.1:0-14267 GCA_036850725.1 Orchesella villosa | reverse complement strand
TTTATGTGGCGTTTAGCAACCACTTCCAGCTCATACAATTATCACGATATAAGAGGGATATGACATCCTGGATTTGATAAACTGTCAGGGCAACCAATTTTAAGGCATTAATGTATATCCAACATAAAATTTTTGTAATATTAATACGTAATTTTCAAAATGTTGAATGTGAGTGAGATGAGTTTTATGTTGGCATTATTATTATACAAACACGTTTCATTTTTTTATTTTACCGACAATTCTAAAACTCTCTTTGTTTTTCAACCTGCGTAATCCTAATCTCCCTCAACTCCCCATTTTTCAGTTACGTTTAACATTGGATATGTAGCAAATGGATATTTGGATTTCATTTCAGAAAGGACAAATGAGTGATAATCATAATCAGTGCGTGGAGGCATTTGGTTTTTGAAAGCTTTGTTCCATTTCATTCCACGGTATTTTCATAATACTACATTGGTTCTCTTTTGTTCACCTGCATAGTTTCGTTCTCCCTTCTTTCATTCATTCCATTTTGAATGCTAATGCAAAAAATATATATGGAGCTGAGGTTAGATTTGAGGGTTGAGTTGTCGTTCCGTTTTGGTAGCAAAGCAAAAAATGTAAAGTACGTTGGAAACGTAACGTTACGTTTACGTTGTTCAAAATCTAAGTAATCCGCATGTTCATTACAGAACACAATATTATTTTTGTTCACAAAAGAGCTCACTCCCCGTCTCGTCCCTGTTGTTTCCTTTTGTGTGCCGTTTGGAACAGAAAAACGGAGTAGCAGTAAACCATATGAAATAGTGAGTTCCTCATCTGATATTATAGTTGTGTACCTATGTATTTATGCATAATACATAATCATTCACTTTAACCTATAATATGTAACTGTGTATGTGTGTGTCTTGAACTCAACTCAAAGCAAAACCAAGTTTTTTATTTTTCCCCTGTATATTTATATTACTTTGCAAAAAATTGGTATGTATATTTGTGTGAGTCTATGTGTTATTTCTGGTATGTCAAATGAGACAAGGAGGAAAAGAGTTGAAAGGTAGAGAGAGAGTGGAGAATTGTATGGTGGACGGTTTTGTATGCGTAACGATAATGATATGCCTTACATAATGGCCACGTACACAAAAGTCATTCTGAGCACTTTACCATATTCTCTCTTTCACACACACTCAAATCCCATAAACTACACACAGCCCTTTTTCTAATGTGCCTGTCTCCGTTTTCACTACTGCTGTGACAATTGTGTGAGTAGTGTAAGCTGAGTTGTGAGCTGAAATGTTTTTTTTTCTTTCTGGAAAGAGAGAAAAAGTGAGTGATGTGTAGAGATGAGGTTTTGTGCTTGTATAACCAACCATTCAACCACTACCACTTCTCACTATCATCGTCATCATTCCCTCTTTCTATGTTCTCTTTCTCAGCAAAGGTTGAAGAAAATGGGAGAGAGAAAAAAAAATGTTTTTTTTTCGGCTAGAAAATAGTGACAGTGCATTTTATGTTCACACCAACTTTTGCAACCAAAGTCAGACTCAGTCTTGATAATGTTTTCTACGCATATCATACCTTTGGTAACCTTATAGCTTAGGTGAAACGGAGGGAATAATGGTGCTAGTTGTCATCTGGAGAATTTGAGTTCACTCCAAGTCACCCGTCCATCCGCGTCATTGTCGTGGTGATCATGAAATGATCCAACATTTTCCAGTACGCACAATGAGCTCAACTCACTCTCTCCTGGGTGAATTCAACTGTGAGTCAAGTTGGAAGTGAGCGAGTAATTCCATGTGTGTGTGATGTCGATGTGTAGCAGAATAGGAAAGAGAACTCGGCTCCAGTTTTTAGGCTCACCTTTCATGCACCACCAGAAATGAGCATGAGTTTTGACTACAAAGGAAAAGTGAGAATGTTTGTTTCCCAAACCAAAAACCGTTTTAATACTCTAAAAAACTGGCTGACTACCATACTAATACGCATTCCCTCTTTCTCTCTCTCTCTCTCTCTCTTTTGGCCACACGGTAGTAAATGTGCATAATATTTGGGTAATGTAATGTACATACAGATGAAAGGAAGACGAGAGAGAGAGAATACATGAATAAATTGTACGACTGGATGTGTATGTGTATGTGCATGGAATAAGAGGAATGATTAATGATGGCTCATTAGGGTGACATGTTGTGCTAGGTGGCTTGAGGCGTCTCTCTCTTCTCTCTTTTTCTCGTCTTTTCACTTTACACTATATCATAAGGAGTAAAATCAACCAGCTACTAAGGAAAAAATGACGTTATATTATGGTGGATGACTTTGTCCTCGTGTTCAATGTATGTTCCTCCGTGTGTGGGTCTAGGAGAAAGGCAAAATGTTCGGCATTAATATTTTGATTGTGTTTTCTTTCCACCACCTCTCCTTCTTCTCTTTGGTTGGGGTGCTAGTGCTGCTATTGCTATTCTAGCATCATCGGGCGGGTGTAAAAATACGAGTTTCGATAAGGAAAGAGCTGACATTGCGGAATACAAAAAAGGGAACCGTCTTTTGCTCTTCCAAGATTTTCCTTCCTAATGGATAACTAGTAATAATAATATGGTTTTCATTCTTTCCTCCTCAATATGCTTTTCAAACATTACATCACATCACCAATCTGATTATAAATGATGATGAGTACAAAGTACACACACAAAACACTATATCGGATAAATGTCTACATGGTAGACTGGTAGACATGTGTGTAAAAACNAGCGTAGTATGGCAATGCAAAGCTCTTTACTAATGATAATAGGAGCGCGTTATTTTTTGAGGGAGACGTGCGTGTCTCTCTCACATTTTTTATAAAGACGCACGCACATTACTTTACGCACTCGAATACATAATATGCATAATGAATACAATACACACACACAAGCATACATACCTGTGGAGGCATTCCCTTTTGCTAACTCAACTAGAGCTAAGAAAATGAAGAGAAAAAAACACAGTCCGTCCTTGGTTGGAAAGGTCTCGCATAATACTATGCATATTTCATTTCTTGCTGCCGCTTTTTTAGTAGTAGCAGGAGCAGCAGTAAAGTCAAATGAGAAGAAGGGTAGAAGCATACAAACAAAATGTTTGATTGTGTAAACCTTCTTCTTCCATTGATTCAATGTTCAATACTACCTCTTTTTCTCGTAGAGGTGAAGGTGGGGTGGAAAAGAAATGGAAAAAACGGTTGCATTTGACTATGGACTAAGGTAAATATACGCTCACAATTTTTTCAATGTGCCATCAATCAAAAATGATTAGGTATTTGCTTTATTATATCCTGAAATTTTTACTGGGTCTTTGCTTCTTCAGAGGATGGAGGAAGAAAAAATGTATATTTATTCTCTGTTTTTCTTTTTCGTATGCGTCCAAACGATTCCAGCGTCATGTCATAAGAGTAAGATTTACATTCAGGAGAGAGGACAGGGAAGGATGCATTTCATTATGAAAATAATTTATTTTCGCTGTTCTAATCCACCGCACCAGCGGCACGATTAATAAGTTTTGATAAGGTAGGAATGGAGGCACCTACTCTCACCGGGCTCCATTTGTAGGCTTAATCATCATTTCATTGCATCTGGAATAGGTGTAGGCTCAATTTTTTTATTATTATTATTTCTATCCGCACAAGGTAATATATATGTGGTAGTCATAGTACAACAATTCTGGAAAATATTTAAGTGGTGTTGGCTGTGTGAACACATGTAAACTGCATGAAATGAGGTGAGCTCATGCTGAAAATTCAGTTCATTTGGATGAAGATTCGAAAGGGAATGGAATTGCAAAAGATGCAATGCAATCTTCTTCCTCTATAGCATGTCTGACGCTGACGCTGATGATGAAGAATGATGATGCTCATCATGATCATCATCATCATGGTAAAGCCGGAGGGGTCTTGGATGTTGGTAGTCGAGAGTCGTTCCTAGTTTCTAATTTGTTTTATTGAGGAGTGGATGATGGCAGAAGAGGAGAAGAAGAGAAGCGCAAAAGGAAAATGTGTATGACTGGATGCGCAGGTGTAATTATTAATTAGTAGGTAGGATGGGCTCTCTTTGGTGTATTATTACTAGCATCACCATCATCCTCATCATCATTATCATTGCTGGTAAATTCTGATTGAAGGAAAACTGCATTACATGAAAAAAGTGAAGAACATGTTTTTTTTGCTCATAATTTATATTCAACTCTCCGGTTTTGTGTGTGAGTCGTTTTGCAAAGGATTAAAAAAGGGGGAAACTAATACATTTATTATGATGGGAAAGGTGGAGCAGTTGTAGTATTCAAAAAGTAATTTATATTCAACTCTCCGGTTTTGTGTGTGAGTCGTTTTGCAAAGGATTAAAAAAGGGGGAAACTAATACATTTATTATGATGGGAAAGGTGGAGCAGTTCTGTAGTATTCAAAAAGGAATCTAAAGTGAGTAAGCAAGCTAAGCAAAGCAATTCAATCTTCCAAATTGCTTCTTCGGATATACTACTCTGTAACTTTGCTCTTTTGACTCGTTATTGGGAGGAAAACGTAAGAGGATAAAAGGGAGACGAAGTTGGGAAAAATCTGATCTAAAATGCGTCATTTCACTTTCGGAAAATGAATCTTCAATCTTGTCTTTCCGTATATCTATATAGTCTAAATAAGTAGGTATAGAAAAAACGGATACAAAATATCAAATGAGCTTTGCTCATTTAGTATCAACCTCTTTCTAGGAATTGAGTGAGTGTGTGTGTGTAGCCAGAGAGACGCCAAATATATATATCTTTAGTGGAAAATTTATGCAGGCACATTATTTTTAATAAATGGAAGACCAGGAAAAGGGTGGGCGAATACTGAGAAAATGTGTCTCCATGTTAAATGTAGATTAGAGCAAAGTGAAATTAAAAGTTGATCATCGTCATCATCCCCAATTGAAAATGATCGATAAGATTGTTTTCTCCAAAAGTGGATTGAATGGCGCTAATGAATTTTAGGCTTAAAGTGATGTAATGAGTTTTTCTTGTTTCTTCTCGCCATCTTCTTCCTCTACCCCTCTCTCTCTTGCTTTTCCTAGTTCTCTTTCTAGTTGGGAAGAGAAAGAGTGAGAGAGAGTGAGGAGCAATGAAGATAAAGAAATAATATGGACGAGAAAAGAGGAAGAGAGAGAGAGAGAGAGAGAAAGTGCTCCAGTTTATTTTATTTTTTGTTTATCTCTTATAAACAGTTTCAAAGCTTCATTTGGAGAACAAGAAGCCATAAAATGTACATCCGACGCTACATGCTTTTCCTGTTTACTTCACTTTTGACTTCAAATATTGTCATGGTTGTGCCAAAATCCGAAGCTCTTGAGAGAGAAGACTAGAGAAAGAGAGAGGTTCGCGGAGCATGGAGAGTAGTTTTATTTCAATGAACTCCTTCTCCACTCTTCTCTCATGATGATGATCATGATGATCATGATGTTGAAAAGGGAAAGCGATTTTATGTATTGTATCTTTTTCCGTTTTTGAATTTATTATAAGAAATGAAAATCTGTAAATGTACACACATAAAAACTTTCTTTTTTCTTCACTCTCTCTCTCTTTCTCTTTCTTCATCTTCCTGTTCCAAAAGCTCTTTTACTTCACTCACTCAATGTTGGAAGAAGAGGAGAGAATATGTAGATCATCATTCACTCACCCACTCACACTGACTAACTCTCCATTTGAGCATAACGACAGTTTAGCTTTTTTCTTCTCCTCTCGCTGAAATGCTGGATTCATCCCAATTCCTCAGTTTTTGATTGAAGCGTAACAAATCCCATTGTGTATTTAGTTAGCGTTTCCACTAACTTCGTTTACCTAGACATATCAGACGAATTGAGACTTGAAAATGTGAGAGGATGCCTTCAAGAACTATTTTTTTTCAGTTCCAGTTTGACTAAAAGAAACACTCACAACTCACTACTGACTCGCTTAGAAACAAGAAGGAAGAGGAGAAATGAGAGATGCTTTTAAAAAGAATGAAAAGTCAAGTCATGGAAAATACATTTATTTTTATATATCTTCTGTATAAGTTACCAACTCTAGCATAATATTAGGATGCCGCAGAGCAGCAAAAAAATTATTCAAGCAAAATGTAAACTCAACCAAGAAGCTCAATATGTGTATTTACTTATATATATATATATCATGGCATATCTTCATCAGCAAACATTCTCATTCCCTTTTTTGGAGTTGGTTTTCATCATTATCATCATCATCCTCCTTCAATACTGGCTAAGGCTCCCAATGATGAATTTTCACCATGAGCACGAACCCATCTTAAAGAAAAAGAGGATATGCATGAGTTCATCACTTTCTTATTCCTTTTTATTATGCACCCATTTTTCCGTTTCCTTTGAGTGATTCCATGCATACATATTTTTTGTATGGAGCCGATCACATTTCCCCATTTTGAGAGAAAGTTATCCCGAAATAAAAGTAATAATGGAAGATTCATCTTCATCCCTTTTGTATTTGTATAGGTGTTCAATGAATGAATCAAACAATATAAATGATATATTGTTAAATATATAAATTTTTTGTATTGAAACTTTACAACATTATTCCTGTCGCCGTTCCATATTTGATGTATATGTTGCACTGTCCTCCTTCACTGCTACTTTCACTAGAATCCAAAAAGTCACTTGTCTCTCTGAAGCTAGTCTTCTCTTTCTCTCTCGCCCCTCTTCACCAACTCCTCGTTGTTATTCACAATGCATTGTATCCTCTTTGTGTCGGAAGCTTCCTCTGAAACATAACTCAGACCGTAGCTATATATATCCCTTTTTTTCTCTGCCGCCCTCGTTGTATCACACAATTTATTGTCTCTCCCCACACCACTCACTTCACTGAGTGCTACTTGCAAAAAGAAAACCCTGCTGAGGTTTCAAATCGTCCATTCCATACATCTTTTTTTGCTTACTTACAACCTATACTACCTACCGTTTAAATAATCTTATATATAAAATGACTAGGATTTTTGCATAACTTCACTCCAGGTAGTTTTGTGGTTGGCGTATGAAAGTATCTTATTTTTATAACCATGTACATTTAATAATAACAAAAAGGCTCGAATAACCAAAGACAACATTGAACATGGTAGGTTCTGAATTCAGACATCTTCTTCAGACTCAAACACACGTTCAGGAAGATCCCCAGACGTCATCATAAAGAAACATGCTGTTTTATATAACCATAATAATATTTGTCTTGTTACAAGCTCTGTTGATATCAAAATATCCCATGATAATATGACTATCACCTGCGGCGAGCTGTAGTTTTTAGTGGGATATGATGATAGTATAAAATATGCTATATATAGTTTTCTATTCTTTTGTCTAGAAGGGGCTCCATTTTACGAATGCAAATGGGATTACCTAACAATGCAATTTTTTATGATTCTTTCTCAAATCTCAGAGAGGCTTGTCTTTGAAATCTTAGGTAGCTACTTGAAAAATGGCATCTTATGATCTTCCCTTTTTAACTATGGTTGTGATGGATTAAATCTACAATACTTTTCCCCTCAGAAGAGCATGCAAAGCTATTTACTTTTACTCTTTTGGAACTTTTCGGAAAGGTAGTTAACTTTTTGTATTAAACTTAACTGGAAAACTACTTAACACAACAAGTATAAAATGTGAAAGATGGTTAATCTTTGAAAGTTAAAAGCAGCTCACAGCTCACCTTCTTAAAAAGGGAGTGGAGTACTAATGTATATGGAGTTTTACCAAAGGTTTCCATATATATAATATGGTATGATAAAATTATATTTGTTTTAAAGTAGGAAACCTTGTCGATTATGATAGCCAAGTAAGTTGGCTCTTGTTTTCCGCTGGGCTAACTAGTACAAACGACTCGACAGGATGGGATGTGTGTGTGTGTCTATATGTGTATATGGTTGAGACGATGAGGATGTGGGTGATATGCCCACTTGAGAACAAGTAGTGGAGAGTACTCAGAGTACATATATAAGCTCATGAAAAAAGGTTTTTCTCCCACTATTATTATTTCTCTGAGGCGAAAACTACACGGGAAAAGTAAACTGGGAGCAGGACAAAGTAATAATAACGGGAGCTCTCTCTCTGTATTCTATATAGTTAGATGTGAGAGAGAAAGATGTGCCAAAAAGGAAGCTAACTTAACTAAATAGAGTAGAAGTGGATTTCTCACTAGAGTACATATTGCACTTCACTCCGCCAAGTTTTTAGCATTGGAATGAAGAAGGAGAAGTGGTTTCATGTCACTAATCCATTTGGGAAACTCATCTCATCTCTTTCTCTCTCTCTCATTTTCATTCTCTCTTCCTCTTCTTCCCATTTTCTCATACTCACTCACTCACTCATGTTTGCCCATGATAATGACACTGTATGTGTGACTACTGGCACTGGCTTTCCATTTGCTTCCTCTGACTCCTCGATATTCACTTGATGATTATATATATATGTATCATCCTAGACTATATACCTACTCACTTCTTCTCAACTATAATATTCCATTCCATGCTCCGGTTCACTTCTCTTCATCCTTTTTGCCACTTTGACTCCACTCCCTTATTGTCACAGCCGATTTACCCGTATCACAAAAGCTCACCCTCACTCGTACTCCACTCTATCTATGTCTATCTCCCTCTTCTTCTTCTTTCATGGATCCTTTTTACATAAAGTCTCTCCATCCAACCGACCTCATGAAATCAATGAACTTATGCAAAGTATTAAATGGAACACACACACGATACGAAGCTGGGTCTCCAGCTCTAAACCGTTTCCTTGATTTTAAATGAGCCCCATCCAAACCATATGATAACGTTCTAAAACAGAGAATATGGGAAGCTAAATAAGGTTGTTACTATCCAAGGGATTATTGCGGCTTATAAACTTCTACTGATCATCATCATCATCTTGGTTCATAAAGTGAATTAACAGCTTTTACAATCCTTTTCCTATATAAGTTGAGAAGAGAAGAGTGAGATTGAGAATTGCCTCTCATATTACCTATTTTTTCTTCTTAGAGTTTGAATCAAGTGGTAATAAATGTTGTTTTGTAATCATCCTCATCATGAGTAATATTGTTTTGATGAAAAAGTATCCTTTTTTCTTGATGATCATGATGAGAATTGTTATAAGCGTTAGTGTCAGTAATATAAGCGCTATTACATCACATCATCATAATAATAATCTGCATCACCGTTCTTTCCTTTACAAAAGTTAACCACGGAGCTTCACATTTTTTTCCCATAACGTTCACAGTATCTCTTATATAACATGCAGAAAGCAACGTGTTTGCTTTGACTCTCTTGAAAGAACGGTTTACTTTGGTGTGCCGCTATGTTCCTCATAGAATAAAATTGTTCTTGTTCACGTCTACATGCTTCATGCTCATCGTCGTTGTAGGTGTCATAATTTTTTTATTCATAATGTTTCATAACATTACATAACAGTTCGCATATTATTCTAATGTGTTGGTAATATTGTAGCCTTTACACCTTTAAAAGTCATACAAAAAAACACACACATTGCTCAGATACTTATATCTCCTCATCATCTTTACAACTTTACTTCTTACTTGCTTTAAACAAGTGACTCCTTTTCCTTCTTCCTTTTTCACAGCCGTGAAAATGAGTGAGAAGTAAAAAAACCAAAGCAATTTTATCCCCTTTTTATAAAATGAGTGAGAAGTAAAAAAAACCAAAAGCAATTTTATCCCCTTTTTATATCATGTTTGATGGTGCTATATAATGATGGCGATGAAATGAAGCTGTGCGCAAAATCTGATAAAAGTTATATGACGACCTAGACTTTTAAAAAAGATTACGATACTTTGAGCACAATTAACATTAACAAACCATTTTTTTCTCTTGTGTGGTAACGTTGGATTTTAAACAATTTTGCTGCTCACATTGGAGCCCATCAAATGACAATAAAGTCATGCAGCTATTTTTTTCTTTCTCGCGTGAAATCTTTCATGTTATATATGCTCCTCTCAAAAAATATCTTCCTTTTTGCCATGTTTTAAAGTCGGGAAACTCATTTGGTTTATATCATTTATGATGATGATGGTGTGAAAATAAAACCTTTAGAAATTATTTTAATCGCTGAAAAGCACAGTTTGAATTTTGAACGTTATGGCATCCACCAAAAAACACATGGGAGCTCAAGTTATTTTTTTTTGATAGATGTTTGTTGGCCATCTCCATCTCATCCTGAAAGAAAATTTCAAAAGCTTGTCGAGAGAAAAAAAAAGTGTGTCTAGGTTAAACTGTTTCTAAAGGTGTATATGGGAGAAACATTCTCATCATCAAGTATATTTCTAACTTGTATTAATTTTTTTGGCGAAGACGAGTCATTTAGTTAGTTGGTGGGTGTTTTTGTATTATTTTGGTTATGTGATAGATGTCTAGCTGTAAAAGCTGAAAGAGAGAGAGAGAGAGAGGTTTTTGTCCTGCATATTATAATGGCGTTTACCTTTTTAAGAGAAGATGCAAATAATAAGAAAAATAATATGCATGTTTCTAATATTTCGTGTAAAAATTCATGTTTGCGAGCTTGTACTTGTACTACTCCACACGGCTTGCCTTCTTCTTCACATTCTCATCATCATCATGATATTGTGGCATGGCATGGTATGGCCTAGTCGGTCTTTTGATGATGATGTTCCTTCATTATTATTTTCAATCTGTTCAGCAGGACAAGGGCAGTTAGTAAGAATGCAGGTAAAGCATGTAGGTAGGCTTTATATACATGATTCTCAAAAAGAGTGAGTGTGTGTGAGAGAGAGACAGGGTTTTTTATGTTTCATAGGTGTTCGCTCTATTGTATAATGGGATGTAAAAATTGTAATAATGTAATAGTACTGCTAACGAAGAAGAGAAGTAGATTGACAGCCCATCTTTTTGGTCATGGGATGGGTTCATCTTTCTTGAATAATTTCTTGGTTCCTTCGCTCTCTTCTTCTTTCTTGTGTTCATCTTCATTGTGAACTTTAGGACATTGCATTCGCCCATTAAATAAATTATCTAGAGGGGTACAGTTATACAACATCATGAGATAAATATTGCATTATATAACTAATATATATATATATATAATGCATTTATATCCCATCACATTATTTCCATTCCTATTCTCTCTGCTCAATGAGTCGACACATCCATGGCTCTACACAAAATAAACCTATTTGGCTTTGACTTTTTTGAGTGTCTTCCTTGACTTGTTGCATTATTTTGATTTCTCACCAACACCACCAGCAATCATCATATACTTTTCGAAAAATTCTGTTTTGGTGTCATACTGAGCTAGAAAAAAAAACTGTGTCTTGAAAAGAACAGCATTCATCATCGAAGTTGAACAAAGACGGAGGATCCTAAGCTATGTAATATTATGATAATAATATATGCACACAAAGTTTTATTTATATAATATGCATAAAAGTCTATATAAAAAGATAATATGCATGTTTTGCTAATTTTCTCTGTATATGATAGTGTTTTTTTTTTGTCGGAGATGTTTTGTTGTTCATCTTCTCTGTGATTACTTTTGAGAAGGCTTTTGTTCTCTCCTCTTAATGTAATTACTGTTCTCTTTCTCTCATTTATTTTCTCAAGCCGATGAGGCTCAAGTTGAGGACAAGAAGAAAGAGAGGGAGGGCCGCCCTCCGTTTAGTTTTCAATTGAGGTTTATTAAATAAATGAGCTGGAGGAGCGGATTTTCGTTGAGAGAAGAACAAGGGAGAAGATAAAATGAGCATAATGTAATAAGTGCCTACATAACATTCAATAAAATCCTCTGAGAAATTGCTATAGGCAAAACTACCTTCCGCTCCTTGTAACAATTTCCTGTTGAGAAATTATTGTGTCTTGAAACTCCAAAGTGTTCAAGATGAGGATGAGAGGAGGCATGATTCCAACGGGTGTCTTGACTTTTAACTTGACTTCATTTCATAATGCGCATATATGAGTAGGCATAAACACACACACACAAAGTTTTATGTTAAATTTAGACTGAATGAAAGGTTGAATGTTAAAATGGTTATGCGTACGTGTGTAAGCAGAGCATATACATATCAATATAAGGCGTTGACTTTCCAAATATATTATGTTTCGTTTTCTAATGGCAATCCTGTTGGTGGTAGTGGTGGTGGAGGGTACGAAAGACATTGTGAGCTTGACTTGACTTGTGTTTCTGTGTTTAGTTGTAAGGTTGTTTCTCAAAGCAAAAACTGAAATATGAGCTAAATGAATTGAATTTTGTTTTGTTTGTGATTGATGTTACAGGAAGTGTGGAAGAATCGGTGTAGTCACACTGCGCTCAGTGCCCTGACACAAGATGAGTGCTTCTGCCCATGGCGGTTTGCTCCTGGTTCTTGTGTTTATTCTATGCAATCTTGTTCCATTGGAGTATGCTGAAGGTAAGAAGAAGTTTAATACATTTACTATAATTTACTACACACACCTCTCTCTCTCTTTCTCACTATCCTCTTTTCTCCTTTTTCAATATTAGTTTGTGTCGTCTGGAGAAAATCGGAGCTGTGCTCATTCATTTCTATTTCATTAAGTAATGTAATGCATTCACCATGGTGAAAAACATTTGAAACAAGCTCTTTTCTCTCTCTCTCTCTCTCCCTCCCTCCGAATTTCTCCTTTCTGCTCTTCCATGCATCAATTTAATCAGCAACTTTAGTAGTATAATAATAATATATAGTATCGGCATATGGAAACTCTAAACCAGCTAAAGAACACCAAATATAATAAAGTATTCTTATTGAATAATAAGTTTTCATTCCACTCTTCACTAGGAAATCTTTATTACTTGTCTTCAATATTATAAGGGAAGCTCTTATGCAGAGCCTGCTACATTTAATATTATATTGGTATATTATTAGTGAAATCATCAACAACATCATCAAGCTTCTTCACAATTGTAAATAAAGCTACTTGATACTCTCTTCTCTTGTCCTCCACTGTCTTTCACCATCTCCACTTTCATTTTTCCTCATCTTCATCGTCATCATAAACTCTAAGAAAATGGAAGGAAGGGGAAGTCGTAGTGCTCTGCTAAGGGGATTTATGATCAAATCTTAGCTTGACTTTTCAACAGATTTTCTTCATGCCCTCTGAACCAACTTTGCTGATTCTTACAACGGGATAAAAGTATATGAAGAGATTGAATAAAATAAAATAAAAATTGGTAGAGAATTATTTTTTGTTGGAGGTAGAAAATCAGATTTATGCAAGCTCATAATGTAATTATCATGTCAATACAATAATGTACATTATAATGTTGCCCCTATACAGCATTTCCGTCTCTACTATAAACTCTAAGAAAATGGAAGGAAGGGGAAGTCGTAGTGCTCTGCTAAGGGGATTTATGATCAAATCTTAGCTTGACTTTTCAACAGATTTTCTTCATGCCCTCTGAACCAACTCTGATTCTTACAACGGGATAAAAGTGTATGAAGAGATTGAATAAAATAAAATAAAAATTGGTTGAGAATTATTTTTTTGTTGGAGGTAGAAAATCAGATTTATGCAAGCTCATAATGTAATTATCATGTCAATACAATAATGTACATTATAATGTTGCCCCTATACAGCATTTCCGTCTCTACTCACAAAATATTTTTATGGCAGGACATTTACTTTTCAAAGGTGTACAAATATATGCAATGCAATACCAGTCATGATCATCATGATCATGATGATCATCATCATCCTTCTTATCATAATAATCCTTTTAGCTGTCTTTCGTCTTTGTAGTTAGGAGGAGAGCATGAATGATGCTGTAAAGCACTTTATACTTTGCCCAGACTACTTGTGAATTATGCAGGTGTGTGAGTGCGTAGGCCGCTCCGGCCTAGCCTAATATTATCATGCACGAACGAATTGAATATGTGTGTGTGTTTATATATGGAAAGTCAAGTTGTTGCATTGCGTCTTACATCACTCACATTATGACTGACTTTATGAAGATGATGAGGATGAGAATGATGAGTCGTGATGTGATAGAAGAATATCAACTTATTATTATTTCCTTCTGCTACTTCGTCCAAAATATATGTAGGTATATAGCATAATATATAATATCCATTTTATAATAGGCTAGCTGAGAACACCTCAACTTCTTTTGAAATTGATTTGTGAGTTTCCTGCATTGAAAGAAAAACGTGCATGCCTCTTTTGCTCTCCCTCACATATCCCCATCCATTTTCCCAAAAATTTATTCCTTTTTATCAGCTCATCATAATGCAAAGTGAAGAGTAGGTTGAAGGTAGAACGGTGTATG
>JAANSM010002758.1:0-14268 GCA_036850725.1 Orchesella villosa | reverse complement strand
GAACTCAATAAATAAATGTGTTATTTGAACATGCATTTTTATATAATGTCATACATGTGCGTACACATTTTGAATTTTTGAATGAGCATGAAGCCATTTGAATTAAAAATAAGAAGGCTTTTATGTTGTGTTGATGCAAAATTGTAAAAATTTTACAATTTCCTTCCTCTTTTCCTATAACGAAACGTTTTAAAGTTAAAACGCAACTCGAATAAAAATCAGTTTGCTTTTGGGTTCTTGTTAGTACAGCTTTTTAACGCTTTTTAACGCTTTTGAGTTTTGACTCAGCTCATAACTTAAAAATAATGGGAACGCGTGAGGCATTGACTATTCCCTATGGAATTATAATTTTGAAATGATGTGTGAATCTTTGTTAAAAAGCTTTGCCTTCTTTTCACTTCATTTCATTTCGATTCGTTCTTACGATTGACGATTGGATGTTTAAATGAATAAATACTCCATAAAAAGTTTAATAACAAGAAATTTAATAAAATTGGATGATGAGGACAAAATACGAATATTTTTCGAGGGGTATTTTGAGTAAAGTCGTTGAGTACGCGAGCATTCCTCCTCCTTTCCTTTTAAAGGGGACTTCAGAGGAAGAATACAAAGTACATTTTGTGAAGCCCACTACAAGAAACAAGACAAAGATTTTCGATTGTAGATTGTCGAGGATGGTCCTCGTGTTTTAGCGGACGCTTAGTTTCATGCACGTTGCGTTACTGCTTCCATTGCCTCATCCCATGCATCTCTCTCTACTTCTACGGAAGATGCGTTTTGATCACTGACTGAGCATTCAAGATTTGAACGTGGTATTATTTTATTGTGGCTCCTGCTCCGTTGCTACATGTTTGAGTAAAGTCGTTGAGTACGCGAGCATTTCTCCTCCTTTCCTTTTAAAGGGGACTTCAGAGGAAGAATACAAAGTACATTTTGTGAAGCCCACTACAAGAAACAAGACAAAGATTTTCGATTGTAGATTGTCGAGCATGGTCCTCGTGTTTTAGCGGACGCTTATAGTTTCATGCACATTGCGTTGCTTCCATTGCCTCATCCCATGCATCTCTCTACTTCTACGGAAGATGCGTTTTGATCACTGACTGAGCATTCAAGATTTGAACGTGGTATTATTTTATTGTGGCTCCTGCTCCGTTGCTACATGCTTGTTTTACACTTTTACTCCCTATAGAGCAGCAATGTGATGTGATGCCAGGCTGGCTGGTTGAAAACTCGTGTAGTCAACTCAGCTCAGACTGAGCCACTGCGTTTTACTATGTTTGGTTTGAGTTCCTTCTGACTTCAGCTATACTCACTACTCACATTTTAGATGAGAAGAGACTAGGAAGAGACGCGAAGGATTCTCCTCTACTTTTTTAACTTTCATACTTTCATTCAAGTGGTGATGAAATGCATGTTGCATCGGGGGTATAATATATATGTCGATTTTGATAGTAAGTTATTCAAGTTGAAACCCTGATTGCGATTGTGATGTCAATGTGGACTGTTTGAGTTTAGTTGCTTCCTGGCTGGCATTCTGAGAGGAGGCTGCTTCATCCTTTTGTTATACAAACAAGAAAACTGGAACTGCTTCTTCAATCTTCATGTAAACTTGTAAAGTTCCTTGTCCTCCTAATTGAAACATACAAAAATTGTGATAAGCTTACAAGCTTAACCTCTAAACTAACCTAAACAGCTAGTTTGTTAGCTGTCATCTTCATTTACATACGATCATCATCATTGAGCATTTGTGGAAGCCGAGAAGACGAAGTAAAATGTGATCAAACTTTGTTCTTCTTGAGCCTGAAGCTATTGCTTCTTCATTCTTGAACAGTTTCTCTCTGTCCTCCTCTTCTCCTCTCATCGTCTCATCAGCATATCAATTTTGTTGAGATTTTTAAGGTGACAAATCACTTAAGTCAACACGGTGACAGCCGGTCCCTGAGGAGCAAAGCTGAAGTTAAACAGTTGGAAAGTTATTATTATTATGCTCATCGTAATCTTTCTTGGTGTGCGGTTTTCTATAAGAGATTTATTATCTACTCTCATCCTACCATAATTTTCATTCGCTAATTATTACTTTGGTGGAGAGTGAACAAGTGAACAACCTACAAAAAAAGGTTTAGGCAAAGCTGGAAGCAAAATAGCTAACGAGACTTGAGCATTTTGGCAGGAATAAAACGAAGTTAGAATGTTGATGGATTCATTTTCATATCCATCAAGTGGTTGTTTGTTGCTCTTATAAATTGCACAGTGCAGCGTTTCTCTTTCGTCGTTATTCATGTTCGGAGGTTCGGGCTAGAGAAGATCCTGTTTCTCGTCGATGTGGCCGATCCATGCATATGGTTAAATTCTTCATGAAATTGTCAACTTTACAGCTTCGTGTTTCATAGGGAAACCGAGAGGCGCACAATTATATAACAGCAATATCAACATCAACTTTTCCACAAGAATTTTGTTGGGTGAAAGCATGAAAAAGACATGAAAACCAAAACCAGAAAAAATTGTAGCGCTAGTTATTCCTATGATGTGTGTTTGTGGTGAGTGTTGAAGCATAAATAGTGATAAATGTATCATTAGCAAAGGAAAAGCAAGCCTAAGCACACACTGCTGCTAATAGTCTTTATCTTAAATCTTTCTTGCATCGCATGCAACACTGCAGCACTACTCCTACATATCATCTAATGATGAAAGCAGGAGACGAAGAAGACGAGCGAGACTGATTTCCTGTATCTTGTGAATCTCCGCTCACATGTTTTCCCTTCCAAAATTGGTTGAGAAAAAATGGTGTTCAGAGTTATAGACACATCAAAACCTTGATACACAGGATGCTTCCATGCTTCTCCTCTGCCACGCCAGTTTGAGTCGAGTTTGTTGAGTATTTTTTGGGGGAAATGATGATGATGTTGATGCTAGTGATGAGGAGGATATGATACTTTGGGATTGAGATTGCTGGGAAGCATGCTGTTTTTGATCACTTGAGCAGTAATAGTGTTTTTGGTGATGATAGCTACATGGAACACCATCAGAGCACAGCACGCGGCAGAGGAAATGTGAAGTGTGAAAAAAATGACGAGAAATTTTCCCTAATAATTCTTAANTGCTGTTTTTGATCACTTGAGCAGTAATGGTGTTTTTGGTGATGATAGCTACATGGAACACCATCAGAGCACAGCACGCGGCAGAGGAAATGTGAAGTGTGAAAAAAATGACGAGAAATTTTCCCTAATAATTCTTAATAAGAAAGGCCATATATCTCATCTTGTGTTAGTATAGATATTTTTCCCTTGTTCTTTTTATGAGGAATGTCTGTTCGCATGTGTTATATGTGTGGGGAAAAGTCTGCGTCCATAAAAATCTGTCAAATTTAGAACTAGAACGGTGAACGGTACTGAAACAGAACGTGCAGAGAGCAAGTTTGGTATATACCTACTTACACAAATCCTGTTTTACTCATCCAATTTACATTTCAAATTTGAGAATACGTGAATTCAACCCTATTGTAAATGGATTGACTTGGACTTCCACTTGGACTGGATGGGATATGATATCTATCGGATAACTTTCCTACAAAGTTTGCACCGAACAAAGTTACCGAGAGAGAGTGTGAGTGAATTGATTTGTTTTCCAGAAGAAGGTCAGCCACAAAGCTCACCCTATCTGGAAGGAATCTAAGGAGCGGCACGTGCAAGAGATTGGAAGCTTTCCATAAACAAGGAGAGTGGAAACATCTTTTTTTGGAATTTCCTAGATTTCTTTATTATTCGCTTTGGATGAGTGACTAGATAGAAACAAAGGTTTCTTCAGTTTAAGATGAATTGAACAAGTTTGCTGCCGAAAACGAAAAAGCAATAAAATAAAGTTATATCGTATCGGTGTAGATACCGAGGTTGAATTTATGAAATGTGTTTGGATGCTATGCTGGTTCTGGTTGTTGATATATGCTAAGGAATGACCATCAACGATGACACGAGTGAGACACATCAGCTGTCACCAAATCACCTCAATTTAGGTTTACGGTTTATGTTCCGCTAAAAGATTTCGACGAGGATACAACACGCTCTTACATAGAGTATATATTACATTACACGCATGCTGTGCTGGGTTGAGTGAGTTGCTTCGAAAAGATGGTGACATTCTTTCGCATTTGTTGCTGAGTTCTGAGTTCCATTTACATTTTCTTCCTTGCCAATCGTTTAGATGAATGGGGGACATGCTGCTGTGCGCTATATATGCTATATGACATGATGATCAATGGGGGAAAGTCAAGTTGGCTTTAACTTGGTTTGCTGTGAAAAGTTTGAACTTCTATAAAGGAAGAAAGTTTATGGCCTTCCAAGTCGAATGCTCAGTAGCCATTTGTCAGCATTGATGATAAATTGTCTCGTGTTGAGATAGAAGATAAAGAGGAACTCACAAGCGACCAACAACTAAATGCATTTGACCAATGATTGAAATTAATTTTGATATAAAATCCTCACGATGAGTAAAACCTTACCAAGAAGACTTTGAAGCTTGAAGCTTAATTGGGATTCATTTGTGGAAATCCTGGTTGGCTTTGGCATATGGAACTTATCAACGTCAAAAGTTTCTCTGGGATAAGTCTCCATAGTCGACTTTCTCTACTTTATAAAACTATCCCTAAGTTTTAGTTTCTCCAATTGCACTCAACTTTGTCTCAAACAAATTGATCTATGTCTACTTATTGAACACGATGACATGTATATTTATGTTGCAATGTGCATCACTTTCTTCTCCTGTTGCTCCTTTTAAATGGAAAATAGGAATTGTGAGCGGAATGCACTTTCTTCATCTTCCTCAAGAAACTTTCTCTAAGTCCGGAGAAGCAGCAGCTGTCACTCTCATTTTAAGGAGAAAGTGAGCAGCCTTTTCTCTCTCTCCACAAAATTGAAATGGAATCATTAGGATCCAAGCGTAAGGATGGATTTGTAGAGAATTCTAATAAGGATGTAAGAAATGTAAGAAATCCATCCTCCAAATCTACTTCCTTCTCTTCCCAACAAACAACTCAATTGGTCAGCTCCAACCTCCAAAAAGTATCTGATCCACTTCCAAATCCAAATTCAGCTTGTTTCCCTGCTTCATCCACTAAAACTAAACCAATTCTACGGAACAGACAGTTGCAACTTTTTCCATCAGAAGAACTAGACAAAAAGGAGGAAGTGGAAGCAGCAGGAGGAAAAAGTAAATTGAAACCAAAAGCTAAACCAACTTCTCACAATTACAATCAACTTCACCAGCCTCCTAAGCAAACCAACTTGTCAACAACAACGTTCATTGCGGAATTCGAAGAGGATTTTACCGCAGGTATAGCTCACGACTTGCCCAGTGAGCTATTTGACGTTGAAGGTAATCTCCTATATGGAAACATTGATACTCTCAGGTTTGGTTTAGAGGAAGAGGAATTTTCGTCAGATGACGAAAATGGCTTCGAACTCAACTTTAGAAATCAACAAAAAAGTTTGAAAGGGCGGAAGCAAACTCCTTCCTCTCAACAACGGAGTAGCACTCATCATAATCATCATCAGTTGAAACGACAAAAGGAATGGCGTCATCATCCCCAAAGTTTTAATCCGGAGGACCGGAAACAGGAGCATGTTTTCCCATTCAAATAAATTAGCTTCAATTTTGTCCAGCTGTGATCAAATATCATCTTCACAAATGAGAGACGAAAACATTCTGCAAAATTACACTCCACACAAGTCTAACCTAGTTGTAACGAGTGAAAATTCGTTTCGTGAAAGTGTTGGTATTGGCGTTGAAGCCAAACAAAAAGTTGTAAATGGTAGTCGTTCAAGTTCCACCCTCCGCAAACATTCAAGTGAGGATGTATATCACCCTCTAATTAACCATGGGAGAAGAAACTTCCGCCCCAAACGCCAGTTCTCCTCTCGCAGCCGAAGCAGCAATAGCACGGGAACAAATGCGACGAGTAACAGTGGAAACTTTAGCCCTCCATCCGACCAGTATCGTAGCCCTTTTGCTCCTTTTGATAGACACCACAGTTCTGGGGGTGGGAGTAGTAGTACTGGGAGCAGCACAATTACTCAACACTACTATCCCGAAGGAGGTTGGGGCTATGTTGTCCTTGCCACTTGTACAATCTGCCATGTGCTGACGTGTGGGTTTCAGCTGTCATTTGGGATCCTGTGGCACGCCATTCTGGACAAGTTTGGGAGTGAGCTTCATTTGATTTCATGTATGTTGAATGAGAGTTTTGAGAATGAAAAAAAAGTATGTTGATAATGATGATGATCACATCACATTCCGACATTCCCTGTTAACGTAATGAAGCTGTTGTGTTGTTGTTGATTGATATACATGACTTCGAAGATTGAAATGCGAAGCAATCACAGTCAAAGTAGTTTTTTGACTTGACAGGTTTTTTGCTTGGCTTTGGCTTTGACTTCCAAGGAATATAAAACGTAGATATTTTTTTCAGATTTAAAAACTGCTATGCGTATAATTCGAAAGGAGAAATCATTAGAAGTAATATTTTTACTGAAAATTTGGGATATTTCATGTGATGTTTTGTGTGTATCTGTGTATATCACTCAAAGTTTTATATATTTGCTTGACTTTGACTCATATTTCATGGCTTATTTGCTCGAAGAGGAAAAACCATTCTTCCGCTGCAAAGTTTCAAAGGTTAAAGGAAGATGTATGAAGGTTTTTTCAACTTAATTTTCACTTTTAGGATGAATTCATGACTTGAGATGGGTATTCTAAGTTACTTAAAATGTAATTTATGGAGGCACTCTATGAAAGTGATTGCTGTTGGCACGATTGTTGACATTTGGAATGCGGCGTGGTGTTTTCTTTAATGAATTTCATTTAGGAAGCAGGAGCAAAGTGAGTTAGCCAAGACGCAATTTACAAAGGGATTTATTGATGGGGCCAAAGTGCGTAGGCATTTTTCATGAGAGAATTATTATGTTTTTCTTTTGTGCTATTCATTATTACGCAATTGTGGAAGTGATTTTTTTATAGTTTTAATTCCTTTTTACTTTGTATGCAAAATGCAGCAATGCACGCATTGAACTCGGCTAGTTGTGTTGTAAATCTTGTAAAAAATTGGACAAGAAAATTATCAGATCCAACATAAAGATTCATTTAAATCACGATTTATTCAAGATGAATTGCTTTACCGGAGGAAAATGAGGTTTCATGATGTAAATCAGAGATAAAACCTCCAAATGGTTAATGGTCAAGAATTGCCGCTTCTTCAAAAAAACATTTTCATAAACTTGTCCACTCCTTTTTCGTATAGCTTTACACAAATGTCTTTTTACTGTTAAGGAAATAGGTGATCATTATCATTATCGGATTACAGGGAAATGGAGGAAATTTAAGGCTTTAAAGTTTCTGCATAAACCTCAGATTACGCCTTTAATACTGTTGATGGTGTACTAAAGTAATAAAAATGTTGCATGGAGTAATATGCAAATTCAAGCAGCAAAAAAAACGCAACGACAATCGGAAAGTCAAGCATGTACATACAGTACAGGCATCGCATACAAGTATTCTAGCAGGTAATGGATTACCTGCTAGAAGCTAATTTAGAGCTTGTTCAAAATAATGGTAAAAAGTCATTGAAGGTGGAATGGGGTGGCAACACTCATAATTTTTCCAGAATTTGGATTGACTTATTGCTTCTGTGGACTCATAAAAATGATTTAATTGTTGGTTTTACTTACTATCTTTCTGATTTACTATAGTCGAGACTTTAATATACGATTACGTTAGGACCAGGAATCTAACTGACAAGTATTTCTTAAACATTTGAAAAAAATTGAGGTTACCTTTTAAATCAAGCAATTCAGCATTGGAAAATCCCATGCTTATTATTTACACCAGAGAAAACATCGTAAAATAGCACTACTTTATTATCAATTTTGTGAATTGAGTCACCACCTAAAAAAGTTGAATTGAATGTAGCCCTAAGCATACCCATGAATTTGTTGATGATGATGATAATCATGATCATCATCACATGAAATCATCAATACCATCATTATTACCTCCTGACAAAGTACAAGACTCTGACAGCTTGTAAAACATGAAAAGTTACATAATAGCTCAAGGAAGAGTAGAATAATAATAGAATTTCATTTTTTTTACATGAATGCTTCTTCTTCTCCTTCTTCTCTCACTCTTTCTTTGTATTCATCATCAAGCTCAAAGCTGAAAAACACGTCATATGAATTACTGTCGATTCCGACATGTTTACCAAATCTTAAAAGAGAGTTCACTTGATGAATGCTAAAACTTAACTGATTTGCTTGCCCTGCCTCCCATGCTCACTCACTCACTTCCATTACAATTTACAATAACTTTCAAACTTCAGTCATCATGTCCAACTGCCAATAATAACAATCATTCTATTGCTTTGCTCATTTCTCTTATAACTACAAGACGCACACAAAAAAATTCAGAGGAACAATACGGATCTATTAGTCAAGCATTTCTATTACAAACGCATCAGAGGCATCAAAGCATCATGGCTCAACTCTTCGGTTGTTCACTCCCAACGTTCCAACATCAGATTTAACATTCATCGTAAAATATATTAGGTTTTATGTTTTCTGCCAGCGTGCCAAAGTAAAAAGTTATTTCTGTGAGTTAACTTCTTACTTGTTCTTCACAAGGCGGGGAGAGGCAGGATGCGAATTGTGAAGTAAAGCTTTCAAAATACCAAATACCAAACCAAATGCCCTTTTTGTTTTTCTTGACTTAATGCTTACACTCGCACTCTTACTTCTCGATCGTGTGCTTGTTCAATGTTCAACTTGATGGCGGAACGGTGACTGAAGTCAAGTGAAATGATGTGATGTGATGGATCACAGCATGATACGATACTTATGCCGAATGCCGATCAGAAGCTTCAAGCTATATAGTCTTGTAATGGACTGTTGTCGTTGTCCTTAGTTTTTGCAAGATGAGATGCAAATGACTGAGTAGTTGAGAAGTTGAAACAGATTTGAAATTTTGAACACACACAAATCAATTCTTCAAGAGAGGGAAAAGACATAGGCGAACTTCAAAAGAATAATGGGACCTTTTCCTGCAGCTGGTTGTGTGATGTACCGGTTTGTGTTTGAGACTTTGAGGAGCTTAGGAATGATCAGTATTTAAGTATGTTGGTGTTTCCGAAAAGAACAAAGTTTAGAGAACAGAATGGAAGTAGGGAGCGACGAACAGATGTATTTAATCAGGATTGAAATGTTGTTGTTGTTGGAACCTAAAGGAAATACTGTTAATAATACTAGTAGACAGCAAACAAAACAGACTAATAAAATTTTATTAAGTACCCACTTACAATATTTGGAATGTTTCTTGAGAAATTTACTTTGCACGAAACGAAATGCTTTAAGTTTTTTAATCATTTAATTAGTAAACAAAACATTACTAAAAGAATGTGTCGAAGCGAAATGAGTACGTGTGGAAAATTATACTATTAAATTGATGCCTTATTTCGATACAAATAAATAGAGTTATATGTTATATACATGACCTGCTGTGATACACATTCTATTGTACTTAGATTTTAAAAATTAGACTTGGAAGTTCTTCAATAATTAATCCTGACTGAAATTGACTTTATTATTAACATTTTAAATTAAGGCAACATTGATTATAAATGATTAATATGGCACAACTAATAAAAAATTTTTCAACTTATGCGATTCATACTGACTAGGTTGGCTAGGAGCTGTCTCCCTTGGTATCTCCCTTCTCTTTTCCCCCGTTTGGGTATCAATTTGTAAGAAGAAGAGTACAAGACTGAGTGCCGTTTTTGGTGGACTAGTAGCATCACTAGGATGTCTATTCACATCATTTGCGTCACAATTTCATCAGACTTTTATCAGCTATGGAGCCTTTCTAGGTGGGACTTTTCTTCCGAGCAACTGATGCATTAACCTTTGAAAAAAGATTGGTTATTATGACCTATGCTTCCAAATTTTTAATTTCCTTTAATTTTAACAGGTATCGGCGTCGGACTAACAAGAGACGCCTCCTCGCTGATGGTCGGTCAGTATTTCAAGCGAAAGCGTGAGCTCGTCGAAATCATTGTAGTTTCCGGTTCTGGACTGGGCATCATCATCATGTCCATCTCCATCCATTCTGCAATCGGGTAAGTTACTCTTTTTATGCCTATATTTAACAATTTTAACTCCTTTTCTCCTCCTCCTGTAATATTTTATCTGACAGCAAACAGTGTGTACAGAAGAGCAAAACTATTAAACTAGCGCAACCACAAAACCACACTTTCAACTTCCAATGAATTTGACAGATACCTAACAGATGTAAAAAGTACTTTTCCTTTCCTTCCATCCCTTTTAACATAGAGTTTCTCTATACAAATAGAAGTTCCTCCCATGTTCCTTTATAAAGTAAGCACGGAAAATGAAAATGACTCCAGTAAATTTCCTCCCAGATTGCTTCCATTCTGCAATCGGGTAAGTTACTCTTTTTATGCCTATATTTAACAATTTTAACTCCTTTTCTCCTCCTCCTGTAATATTTTATCTGACAGCAAACAGTGTGTACAGAAGTGCAAAACTATTAAACTAGCGCAACCACAACCACTTTTTCAACTTCCAATGAATTTGACAGATACCTAACAGATGTAAAAAGTACTTTTCCTTTCCTTCCATCCCTTCTAACATAGAGTTTCTCTATACAAATAGAAGTTCCTCCCATGTTCCTTTATAAAGTAAGCACGGAAAATGAAAATGACTCCAGTAAATTTCCTCCCAGATTGCTTACACGTGTTTACGATGATACGTAAAAAGATATTCCATATCACATACCAAACACATACCAAACCACATTATTATATTATTATCATCCTTTTCCCTGTCCTACCATCAACCATGTCACTTAGATATTTTCAGAATTTTAGTCACAGTCACAAGGGTTATATTACACAACATTTTATACACCATCAACTCAACTCATTTCATATTTTTTTGTTGCGTATATATCCTTTTTTTCTCCCTCTGACAACATTTATTATGAAGTGATAAGCCGTAAAGTGTCAAACGGCCTTCCCCTCTTTTGAGCTCCATGAATGAACTGTGTAATCTAAAAGCAATTTTTGAAGCTATGTGTTTTTGTGCTTAAAATAAACCGCATTTTGATGATGATGATGTACATTTATTTTTTTTATCTTGGTGTAACTTTATATATTACATAGTTCCCTTGGGTGGAGGCTTGGTTTGCAAGCCGTTACGGTCTCATTGATCCTCACTTTTTTCTTGGGAACGTGCTACCGCTCTGCATCCCTCTATCATCCGCAAAGGAGGGCGATACTCCATTTGAAAAATCAGAAACGAAAGGTATGCATGCTCATAAAATGAAATTAATACACGAACGTGCTTTTCTATTTTATTTCTCCGGAAATACAAACTTGTACACCCATAAACACTTGTAATTTGGATTTTATTTCGAGATGAAACATGAAAACGACAAAATGTGTCGAATATTATGTGCTATTAAAATGAAAGGAGAAGTAAATGAGGGAGATTAACGATGTTTTATGAGGTTTATGAGTGACGTGATGTGTAAATATGATGAAATGAAGATGATGATGTTATCGCATTCTTTCTGATAAGGTGAAAGAAAAAGGAAAGCGTGAAGACAGGCCACCATTCATTGACTGTAGCTGCTTGAGAAGCAAAACGTTACGGATTATTTTGATGTCGAGTGCTTGTACAGCTTTTGGAATTTTTACTCCACTCTTATCGCTGGTTTGCACCTATATTAATACCAAACTATCTACAACTAATTTAATTCACCTAACGTGTTAGATAAGTTAAAATATTCTTGCCGATTTTGTATGTTGACGTCTAACTACATCATATTTTATGCATTTCACAGGCAGTTCAATGTTCCAACAAAGGTTTCGAAGACTGTTCCATTCTCCTCCTCCACATCTACATTGGGACCTCATGGGTCATTGGTTGTCTAACACTTGGCCTAATTGTAATACAAAAGAGTCAAGACTGTCGTGTATCAAAACAATACTTATGTCAAGTAAGAAAAAATAAATAAAAACAATCCCCTCTCAACTTTTTTCTTCGAGCGCTATAAATTTCCGTTGTTGAAGTTGAAGCTTATTCCTAAGCTGTTAAAACCGCAATAGAAAAATAGCAAAAATCTCCCCCATTTTAAACTTCAATTCCAGGTGGCTAGCGTGATATGTGGGATCTCAATTCTGGCTCTAACTGCCGTCAAAGGGACAAATGGAATGGTTGTGTTTTCCTGGGTTTACGGAGCCTCTCTAGGTGGCTACTGCTTACTCCTTGAAAGTTTATACCTATGAGCGTGCCAGAGCCAGACATTTTCCAAGGGCTTGGTCCTTTCTTCAATCTTCCCAAGCTATTCCTCTCTTCGTTGGAGTGCCATTGACTAGTATGTTCTTTTATATGGAATTTATGAGAAGGGATTTAAATGATAAAAATTGAGTTTTATCAAAAAATGTATTTGATTTTGAAGAGTTGGAAAAAGTTACATTTTCCAGGACTTGAACGGTTTATAGTGTATCTTTACCATTTTTTATCCTTTCAGACTACGCGAATGAAACGGTGGGCTGGAAATCTGGGTATTACATGTCAGCTTATAGCTGTCTTTTTAGGAACGGCATGCCTTTTCCTAACAGATGTGAGGAGGCGGAAACTCATTCGGAGAAAGAGTCAAAATAGCTCCATGAAAACGTATGAAATTAGAAACATGCCTTGAAAAATATATGATACGATGCTAAAAATCTAAAGAATCCATGTCGGTGCTGAAGATTTTATATCCATAGCGCAATCAGACACTTTAAACTCACTCGCTTGCTCTCTCCAAAAAAATTGACACTTGCATTTTTTTCTGTTGCTGAAGACTATTTATTCAACACATCAAAAGTGTCATATTAAAGCATAATGTAGCACGTTTTTGCTTTTCAACTCGGTTGAAAAATGCCACCACGTATATTTCAACTTTGTCACTGTTATTTCAGCTGCGAGACCACGGATGGAGGGGCTTCATCACCAAAGTCTAAAAGACTCTCCTTCGCATTTCCGGCGGAACAAATGGCTCATCAACAACAGTCAAAACATGACTCAGATGATGAGGATGATGCCAGGTGGTCCCATTGATCCTTCCGTGATGATCAAAGAACTCACTTGTATTTCTGAAGAGGGGCTTGCTGACGTCGATTTTCAGGTTCAGATCTACTTTTCAAGAAGATATATAAAAACTAATGTTTGAAAAGTAGCTAAGAACTTCTGGAGTAAAATGAAAAACGGGCATTGCAATTTCATTTTCTTATTTTCAGGACATTTATTTCGACGAATGGGCCGAATACCTTGGAGAATGTATCACTTCCTGCAACAAAGTAGAAAACTGCCTAGTCTCCGAATACGATCCGGACTTGGCCATGATCGTTGAGAGGAGGGCAAGACGTTGGTCTACCGCCACTCGACAAGGGATTGCAGCCCAACATCAACATCAACAAAGTTCACATGGAAATTCTCTTTTTAACACTGGTACCACCGGGAGGCTGGCCCTTCCTGGAATAGGGACGGTGCTAGAAGTCCCTTTACTAGTCGCTAAAAGACTGCATCCTCATTTGGGTTTGAGATCTCATCATCATCAACACCAACAACAGCAGCAGCAACAACAGCAACAAAATCAAGTTCATCATCAACAACAGCAAGGAGAATGTAGTTGCGGTGCTAATACTAATAGTCACAATGGTTGTAATTATTCAAGAGGTGGAAATTGTGGTGGAGGTGCGAGCACCTCTAGAAATTCGGATGGTGCTAATGCTGCTAACACGACGAGAGTCTATCAACATGGGAAGGGAAGAGGGAATCAACCCGTTTCCCATTTTCCCGCGATTGATGAAGATTCAGTATAACTTTTGCACAAACGGCTAGATTCATCTACGTGTGCATACAAATTAATTAATATTTAGCAAATTCATTGTCGGCGTTTATTCATACATTACCACATACCAAAGATGTTTGAAAGTAGCTTCCCAATTTACATATTATTCTCTTCATCTTCAAATATTTATTTGTATTTTAAAATGTTAAGTTATTTATTCTACTTTTAAGGCTTTCAATTTCAATATCAATAGTAAATTATTATCCTTATTAAAATACATCAGTACAAATAATGCACATCCACATCTTCCTTTTCAGACTCACTCTCTTCTTCATCCTCCTCCTCAATTATCCCATGTTTTTTACAGTTTAC
>JAANSM010002757.1:0-14269 GCA_036850725.1 Orchesella villosa | reverse complement strand
GTAGGGAAGGAAACTGTAGGAATACCTTTACACTGCAACTTGCGACCCTTCTAAAACGTCTGCAATTTCCTTTAAAAGTTTTGACTTTGGATGTGGGAGCGGAAAATGATATTTTTAATGTGAGACAAGCGTTGGGACTCGTTTTAGAGGGTTATGCGGAAACGCTGGAAGAGCTGACCCTTGCCGCAGAAGTGACGTCGTTCGAAGTTCAAGACTTCCCGTTTGGAACCAATTTCCCAAAGTTGATTAAATTCAGCAGTACACGACGATTTGTACAGAATCTTAAATTTTTAAAACACATGCCAAATTTGGAGCTTCTTCATATTGAACAAATTGAAAACCAGATTTACTTAAGACATTTTGGAGACTACTGGAGTAGTTTAGTATTACTCAATAACCTGAAGGAGTTTAAAATTACTGCGGTATCATGCACAGAGAAACAAATAATTTTTCTTGGGAAAATGATGCCGAATCTCACCAATATCACTATTGGGTTGAGAAACAAATTTTCTTTTAAAACTCTTTGTCGCATTTGGAAAGACGTCAAATATTTGAATATTTACACCATAAACGAAGGCGAGGACTCATATTGGAACTCGGAAAAAGCGTACATTCAGTCAAATATCAAGAATCTCAAAAGTAAGGTTTATATTTAATTGACAAACGATCATTTTTTAAATACATATGGAAATGTTTTCTATTTTAAACAAATTGCTATTTTGATTTCTTTTCAGATTTGAAATCGCTGAAAATTGGCGAATCCATAATATATGGGGAAGGAATTTTATCATAATTGAAGCGAATATAACCTAAAAACTCAACAATTTTTAACTCGAAAATTATATATGAAAGCGACTGAAAGTTTTTACTCAAGCAAGAATGCTTAAAAATGAACTTGCATTCCAGTTTATCCTAGCCACTAAATACTTGATCTTGTAACGTACTATAAAATGATTTAGATTTGTTATGAAATATTCTGACAATCCATTAATTCGGATTTGACTGGATCAGTGTAGATAATATAATTATGAAATGTTAAGATATGTAAATTTGTGCAAAACGAAAACGTAAAGTAATTTTAATGTTTAAATGTAGCTCTATTGTTCATTCCATTGAGTATCCACGTACAAATCTTGTGGATTAATATTACCTCAGTTACCTTTAATTTAGATAACGATAAAATCTAAAGTCTGAAATTCCACGCTCCAAGCCTGAGTTGTAAGTTGCTAACTGGGAGCTTCCTTGTAGCCCCCTAAAGTCATTAGTCCTTGGTATATCTATCGTATCGTCCAGTGCCATGATATGCATATGATGCGATATAAACCTAGTTAATGAAAGTTGAGCTATATTTTATGTCGTGTCCTTGCCTTGTTGTTAATGGATTTGGAGACTTGAATAAAATTGTTGATGTTACAAGCCATTTATTTGTTTTTCCAAGCATACATTACAGTGTACTTTATCACTGTATTTCTCCCCGCTATTGCATATTTTTGATTGATCGGGGGTTCAAGTAAAGAGTAATAGTCAAGACGCAGGAAGGTAGAGTGAAGTGAAGCCTGAATTTTCACTGAGTGAAGTGACATCACTGTAGAGTGAAGAGAGGATGATGTTAAGTATAAATTGATTTTACTCTTTCTTCACTGCGTTAAGGCAAGTGACGAGTGAAGTATAAAGTTGAGCTTAATAAACAATAGTGGTTAAATGAATGGCAATCAGACTTTATCAGGCCACACACCACCCGAAATTTAGTACGGTTTCATATAGCCCCAAATTCTGTAGCTTTCACCGCTATATGATAATAGAACTTGGATCATTGCATTTTTTCATTCAGTTTTATATGTAAATGGATGAGTCACTGAAATAAGGTTCTCACTAAAAGGTCCCTATATACTAAGATCCCCGTAAAAACGTCTCTAGGAAAAAGGTCGACAGAATTTGTTTATCGACAAGAAATAGAATCGACTGGTTTTTTTGGTCGACAATCTTAAAACGCCGACAGGAAGTTTTGGTAGATAGGAAGATAGGAAGGAACGTCGGCTGGGTTTTTGATCGACGTTTTATAACTGTCCAATAAGAAAACCAGTGGACCATGTTTCTTGTCGATCAACAATTTCTGTCGATCCTTTTTCCTAGGGACGTTTTTTACGGGAACTTAGTGTATAGGGACATTTTAGTGAGGACCTAATTTTCTGATACGTAAATGGATATCGCATGTACTGCCAAGGCTAATAAATTAGTATTTGGTTATAGCCATACACAAACATCTTCTTTTTTCATCGTCAGAATTACATCGTCATACCATTTCATCGCCAACTTTTACATCAATTAAAGATTACGCACTTTTTCCAATTCTTCCGACTGCATAAAAGATTAATTTATTATGGTTATGATCTGGTTATAAGTTGTTTGGTCTTATGCACCTATTTTAGGTAACCATTCGGAACAGCAGACTCGATCCGGTAATGTTAGTGATTATATGTTGATGCTTCTATACTAAATATGCTTCTCGTTACACATATCAGTCATGATTTACGCCATTGTATTACTTAAACGTTTTCGAAAATAAATGAAGGAAAAAACTTACACTCCTTCCTATATCTTTGTTTGTTTGTTGTGCAACTATTTTTAGATTGCTTGACTGTATATTAATACTATCAGCAGGAATGGCAATGGGCGCCAAAAAAGCTTTGCTTTTGGATACATCACCGATATACTAAATGAGGTGCTAGTAAATGAAACCACTTCAAACTTGTTTCATTCCTTCTCATCAGCATTACCATAAACTTGTGTTGAATTACCGGCCGTAAATTATTTGAGTTACGCTCAGACATTACTTCTGATACCATGAAAGTATATACTGCACTTTGTTTACGCATTATCGTGAGTCTAACGACCCCTAACTTGATATGATAAATAAGGAAGACTGCGAATTGATTTAAGAGAAAAGCTTACGTGATACTGGAGCTCAAGTACAATTTGGTACAAAGCAGATTTGCGTTTTGCTAAACTTCAAACCATTTGAAGTTTAACAACCTGCAAATCATTGCGAATATTTAATTGGCATGCATGCCGAATGAGTTGGTATACAGTTTGCATATAACATTTCATCGTCAATATTATTATCAAGTAGCCATTCTTAAAATTCATAGCAATTTAGATCAATTAATGAAGAATTCGAGTTAGTATCAATTCAAAAACTATATTTTTTATACAAAAATATCCGTTTTGAACACGAGTTTGAAAAATGGAACCTTCAGAAAAAGAACATATTCGTGTAAACTTATCAGAGCTTGTGAAAAATACGAAATTTAATACTGACTTGTCCAACAAATTAGAGGTGGCTGGGATGCTGAGTGCAGACGAGGTTGAAGAAATCGTAAGTCATCATAAGGTCCCGTACAAACCTTCGTATTACAAAAAATATTCATTACTTGTGTTTATTTTCTGTCAAAGTACAATTTTTACTAAGAATTGATATGTATTTTTAAAGCAAATGTCTGGAACCAAAGCACAACAAGCTAACAATCTCTACTAAAATCATTATAACGAGAACCAACGCATTTGACGCATTGGAGAAGGCACTTCGTGAAACAAGCCAAACCGGAGCCGCGGACATCTTGATCAGAATCAGAGGTGATGTTGCAAGACCTCCTCCTCCAAACGACCCACAAAGGGTAAAGAAACTCCAAAACGTGGATAAAGAAACAACGTTAAAAGTTTACTGGAAGGGTTCGGAATTGGCATCCAAAGATGATGCTAAAACAATTTTGAATGATGCAACCCATAAATTGACGACTGGTGTTTTCAAAAATCCTGATGTCAACGACGTCCTTATCCAATATTCCCGGGTTTGGTTTTGAAGACATTGAAAAGGAAAGATTGAATCAAAAACCAGTAACACCAACTCAATGGGGACGAAATTTTATTGAAATTCTTTTAAATAGGTAAGGCTTTATAGTCAACACGCAAAACTAACTAAAGAAATTAAAATTATTAATGTGACAATAATTTCTGAACGTTTTACAGGTATGACTTGCTGAAGTGCTTGAATACTTTGTGCAACTTGCACAAGAATGACCAACGTAATTATCATGCACTGATTGTTGAAGTGTTGGAAAGTCTTCCCAATGTAGGGCTGAGGGAAAGTTGAATTCCCAGTTTAATAAAATGGATAATACTGATGATAATATTGATAATCTAATTTGTTGTTCAAATTTAATTGCTTATTAGGGCCTTGCTGATGTTTCTAAAATTTGATTACAAAAATACTGCTGTTATATTTTGCACCTTTAGATTTAAGCGCAGATTCTGTGAAATTCATAAATTCACAATCAAGTTGAGACTAGCAGTATTATAGGCTTTCTCCAAAACAGAAAATGATTGACGTGGTCATAAGGAGGGTTTGTAATATGCATAATGCGAATAACAAAAAAAATTTGCTCCAACATCTCATAATAATAATGCCGTAATTAAAAATGCCGATATAAAAAAGGAAATATATAAATCCAAACAGTAGACTCCAAAAACAAAATGCCATACTTGGCAAAAAAAAATTGTCCTTGGAGTGAATCCATCTTGCATGAACTTATAACATAAAAAGCTACTCCTACACTTCATATATCAGCCAAAACGTTTCTGTCTTTGCCTGACGATTCTCTCATGTATAAATAGTTACATGAGATATCTTCCTGATTATAAACTAAAAAACACGACATCCTCACAATTGTGTAAACATAACAACGAATTATAAATGACTGCAGGAATGAACACCACTACTACATAGCTTATCTTGTCCTGGATAGATTAGCGTTAGTATGAATGAAAAATCGTAAACGAAACTACTTCTGGAATAATCTTCCCATCCACTCCACATGTATTTTATTAATATATATTAATATTACAAAGAACTACACTCAGCACTTCTAAATTGCATTTCATTTACTATTTCATATTTACAATGAGCCATGAGTTTATCATTGGAAGTAGTGTATCATAGTGGACAGTTTGTGCTATGTTTACCGCCCATTTGAAGATCCATTGATCCCAGACATGATAACACAAATATAAAAATGTTGAATGATAAGATACTTGATCTTGAGTGATATTGTGATATATATATTCAAATGTCAAACCCTACAACTCATCGTGAATACTGTTTATTAGTCAACATAAACGTTGAATCAATTGCTGAATATATCATCCTTCACCGTCATTTTGTTTAAGCTATCAATTTTTATATTCAATGTAATTTCGAGCGAGTAATTAATTATAAATTGCAAACAGCATATTCAAACAACTACTCTTTCTACAGTGTTCAATTTTGCAGATACTCAAAGAACATTCATTAAACTTTTAATTTGAAAATGGAAGCCTGGCAAAAAGATATTATTAACAACAATATAACGGAACTAGTGGAGAATACGGAATGTAACGTTTTATTTCTTTCCAGATTAGAGCAAGATCAAATCCTAGATAAAGGCGATGTTCACGAAATTGTAAGTTATAATGACAAGTATTTCACTTGAAAAAATTTCCATATAAAATTATTACAGGCAGGTGAAAATTGTAATTGTACAACTTCCTGTAGTGTATGTATAATTATAATGTTAAAATACAATTTGAATCTTATCTATTAAAGAATGCATGTGGAACAGGCTTTGAAAAAGCGAAATGTCTCTACAATAAGATTGTAAAGAAAGATGAGTCATTCGAAACCTTGGTCAAAGCACTTGAAGAAACCAGACAAACCGGAGCAGCTAAAATCTTGAAACGAAACAATGTCGCAAGATCTCCTGCATACGACTAAACAAAAGGTAAGGAAACCTCAAAACGGGGATAAGGAAACAACGTTAAAAGTTTACTGGATGGGTTCGGATTTAGCATTAAACGATGATGCTAAAACAATTTTGAATGAGGCAGCCTATAAATAAATGTTTCCGATAATTACAGAAATTCTGATGTCAACGACGTACGTGCCAGGGTTGTTCCAGGGTTTGGTTGTTCATTTAAAAGGATAGATTTTAGGAATTAAGGAATTTTAATTCAAATTCATAATTACTTGAAAACTACATTTTAATTTTGATTGATAGAGGAGTAAATTCTCTATGAATGCACATTATATTTCAAAATTTTACTGTGTAAATTACTTTTTCATTTTCCTTATAACATAATATTTTGAAGAAAACAACTAAATTTAATCAGCTCAAACTTCTGTCACACATATTGGGAACAAAAACAAATTGAAAGTGAGTTTTGCATTGTAGATTGATAATAAATAAAAATACAATACTCGCATTCTTTCATGATGATGTTTTGTCTCGCATCATATAACTTATTATTGCACCATATTTATTTGCTTCATTTTACTCATCATATGCATATAAGGTTGCTGAGAATCTTTAGGAAGTTTGATTAATATATGCAGCCGTGGCAGGAGACCGCACTGTATTCCAAATTTCAACCCTCCAACAATGTGGTTTGCTGATAACCATAACCTTTTATGAGTTAAAAGCACAATTAAGGATGCATTAAACCAAAATTAATTTATACTTATGGATGATGATATACTTATCTAATACTAATTTTGTTGTACAAAAATTAATTAAACAGATTATTAGTAGGATCTTGATGAAGTATCTGAAACGTAAAAAGCAATGCTGTTATATTTTGCACATTTTAATTTAACGTATTTTTTAACCTTTACTGCATGCAAAATATCCGAATTTATAATCAACTGTAAAATAGCACAGCATCAAATATAGAACTGTTGTTTCGGCTTTCTCCAAAGCAAACCAGTCATTGTTGACGTCATTAGTGAGGGTTTTTAACGTGGTAGCTTGTAAAAAGTAAGAATTCAGAAACCAATAATTAAGACTTGGCTATAATTTAGTTAATGTAGTATTTTAGCGTCGAAAAGCAAGGAAGGACAAAAGTTATTGAGCTGTATGACTCATCGATGATATCATTTATGCTGATTAAGTATAACATTCAGTTTAGGTGTGATAATTGTTTGCATTGATACTTGAGACCGAGAGCAATAACTGATGCGATGGTTGACGACCTCAAAATCAACGAAATTTAAACAATGGCCTAACAAACAAAATGATCATGTTTGTAGTCCAACCATTTTGTATGGATCTGTATTGCATAAAAAGCTAATATAACACCCCATATAAGCCAAACATATTAATATTTACTTGCCTGACCATTCTCGCACATATATACATACTTATATCCTCCTAATTACAAACTGAAAACCCGACATCCTTCCAATTGTATAAAAACACAAGCGGATTGCTTCCAAGCATTAGAAATAATTGCAGAAATGGACATGACTAGCTCGGGTCCCGGATACATAAGCTTCTCACCACCCCATACCCCATCCGTCCCTATTTGATGATGATCCAATGATCCCAACCGTGATAACACAATGTAACTTGTGAAAGCGATAAGATTCTCGATACTGACACTCATTCAGTGTAAGTTGAAGTATAATGTAATGATGCAACGTAGATTTGTGTTGCTACAAAATTCAAATACTGCAACTCATCGTGATTAATGTTTGTTAAAAACGTGAATGTTGAATATCATTATTCATCGTCATTTTGATTTCGATATCACCCATGTACCAAGTAATTTTCATTTACAGTAGAAATCAGAAGTTGCAGGCCACACCGTATCAATTCTACCCTTTCCATAGCGTTCTATTTTACAGTTACACAAAGAATATCCACTAAAATTCTATTTTAGTTTAAAAATGGAAAAGTGGCAAAAGGATATTATTACCGACAACATAACGGAACTAGTGGAGAATACGGAATGTACCGTTTTACTGCTTTCCAAATTAGAAGCAGCCAAAATCCTAGATAAAGCCAATGTTCAAGAAATTGTAAGTAATAGTCATAAACATACGTATTCTAGTTCAAAATTTTTCCATACAAAATTATTACAGGCATGTAAAAATTGTAACTTAACAACCTCCTGTAATGTATAATCATAATATTAAAATACAATTTCAATCTTATCTATAAAGAATGCATGCAGAACAGACTTTGAAAAATCAAGATGTCTCTACGAAAAGATTGTAAAGAAAGATAATTCATTCGACGCCTTGGTGAAGGCACTTGACGAAACCACACAAACTGGAGCATCTAAAATCTTGAAAAGAAGCAACGGTGGGGGTGGTGTTGGAAGGCCCACTCAGCCCCCTGCGATGGAAACCCAGAAGCCAATACGACTTGAAGAGTTAGATGAGGACACGACGTTGAAATTATACCGGAAAGGTTCAGAAATTAATCTTGCAGACGCCAAGTTTATTTTGAATAATACAAAATTCAAGTTGGTAACTGAAGTTTTCACTGATCCTGGTGCAAACGACCTACTTACAATGAATGAAGAGTTTAGGCTTGATCAGTCGGAAATACGCAGTTTGAATATAAAGCCAGTAACAACGGAAGAATGGGCAGGGAAATTTGTCACTATTCTTTCTAACAGGTGGGGCGAAGTTTCCATGTTTGCTTTCATTTAAAACAATACAGGTTATTCATTTTTGAACTCATTAGAAAAAAAAATACTCAAATTGGTTGGTTTTACAGGCACAATTTGGATGAGTGCCTTAATAGCTTGTGCAACTTGCATAAGCGGAAAATGGATAATTATCACGCATTGATTATAAAAACGTTTCAAAAACTTCCCAGGGTAGAGGTAAGAGAAGCTTAAATTCACAACGATGGAAATCGGAGCGATATTTGATACTCCGAGGAGGATAGAATAAGAGTCGTTGTGCAATCCTTGATTGAAGAGAAAATTGAAATAAAATGAGTAGTGCAATGACTCATAAAAAATACAACTTAAGTATGAAAATTTTGTTCATTTAAAAAATATATTGTTTGACATTCATATTCATATTTATAAAGTTCTTTATCATTCAAAATTCATTTTTAGACTTTATATTTAAACTGGATTGTGTTCCACCAAAGCATTGCATCAGTGTTGTATCTGAAGATAAGTAATTAAGTAATTTGAGATGAAGCTGTTATAAATAGCTTTTTATAATTCTTGAAAGACGTTAACTTCTCCTATTATTTTGGTTTGTAAAAGAAATACTACTGGTGATTTAATTATTTGAAGCAACGTTAATTGATTTGCTGAAATTAAAACAGGTCTGTAGAAAGTACATAGTTTTCCCTTCGTATGTTTAAATACATTTCCAAAAATAAAGAAACGGGTACGTGTACGGCAGCTAAATGAGAATGACGATATTTTTCTTGCTGATTGCTAGACATGGCGTTAAAAAGTGGAAGGTTTAAATTATCCTCTCTCATATTCAATCTTTCCGTTCTAGCTTTCACTTTCAAATTTATCATGAAGAAGCATGTACATTTGTCATTTGACTTCACTAATGTATAGTATAGTAAGGTTTATACTGGGTCCCATCGGCTAAAGTTCTTTCTCCAGAATTCATACATTATTTTAAAATCTTTTATGAATCTAATGAAATTGTAGCTAACTACTGTTTGGTAGAACTGACAGTCAATCAATTAAATGTCATTAATGGTATACAGACTGCAGAGATACGTGATTGGGAAGCGATCAACTACAGAAGTCTTTGAGTTTCCAAAATAAGGGGTGATTGGTCATTCGCTGAGGTTCTTAATGTTGTAGAATGTAACAAAATAAATCAGAATTTCGCTAAAAATCACGTAACACCTACTTCTTTACCTTTAAACTAAAATTTTTTACTTTTTACGTACATTCTCCGAGTCTAAAATAATGGTTCAATCCACCAAACCGTAACTAAACCCGCTTAAAACTCCTCTCCATCTATTGCATATAAATATTACCAAGAAATTAAACCAATACTATAATGTACCAATGCTAAATTGATTTATATTTACTGTGATTTTATCAATGAAAACAACATGTATAACAGTTTATTATGCAAAATGTATTTTCCCAAGTCTGACGAGTACAACTTTGATAAAGTAAATTGAAAGTACATAAGAGGATAATAGTTTACTCGATGTTGGAAATGAAGTACAATGTACAAAAGCAAAGTGTAGATTTGTTTTCCTGCCAAAATTCAAAGGCTAAATAAACTGCAAATCATTGTGAATGATATTCATTCATATATAAGCAAGAAAATAAGTATTCATGAATGAGTTGCTGCAGACAGAATATCCTTTCACTTCTATGTAGTAAGTTCTATTTATAGCCAGAGAGATTTTCAGTCATCAATCCAGAAGTGAAGTCTGCATTCTAACTCCAATAGAGCTACTCTTTCTACCGTGATAAACAGGAAATAGACTTTAAAAAGCTTCTAGCTACATTTGAAAATGGAAGACTGGCAAGAAAATGTAATTAGTGAAAACTTGACAAAGTTAGTCGAGCTTACCGGTTGTAGCACTGGATTGCTAAACAGATTAAAGGAGAAAAAGGTCCTAAGTAGAGAGGATGTTGAAAAAATCGTAAGTCATAATGTCTTAAATCAGAATTTTATTTGAATTTTTTTCATAAAAACAAACACATTCCCTCGGTATTGTATAATCATATAACATTCAAATTCAATTTTTACAATCTCTTTTCAAAGTCAGCATGCAAGACAGATATAGAAAAATCTGACCAACTCTACAAAATCATAGTAAAGAGGGCAAACTCATTTGACATCTTGGTGAAAGCACTTGAAGATACAACCCAAACTGGAGCAGCTAATATCTTGACTACTAAAAGTAATCGAAATGTTGAAAAACCCGTGGTGAAGGACACTCAAGTACCAAAACCCAGGAAAAAACTTCAGGACCTAGATAAGAAGACAACGTTCCAATTATACTGGGAGGACTCAGAATTGACAAGCAATGAGGATGCTAAAACTATTTTGAATGCTGTAGGCCATAAGATGGCTTCGAAAGTTTTCAGGAGTCAAGCCTGCAACGACATGCTTACCATAATTCCTGATTTTAGGTTTGAAGAAAGCAATACAGACGAGTTGAAACTAAAACCAGTAACACCGAGCGCATGGACACAAAAATTTATCGACATTCTTGCGAAGAGGTGAAGTAAACTAAGTATTTATCATTTTAATCCAAGTTTTAGGAAATTCAATCTTAATATATTTTTCACGCACTAATGTTAGAAAGCTTGTGTTATTTTATTACAAAATTCATCATCTTGTTGTAAACAAATTTACATATAAATGAGGACATTTTTTACAACTTTTTACAGTGCTATTCTGGTTGAGTGCCTGAATATCTTGTGCAACTTGCACAAGTATGACCAACGCAATTACCAAGCGTTGATAGTTGATTTATTTGAAAGTCTTCCCGAAGTGAACGTAAGGGAAATTTAACTTACCAGCGGTGAAAAACGTCAATGATACTAGGAACTCAAGTCAAACGTCAAATAATGAGAACAGAAATGAAGCAAAAGGGAGTATTAATGATAATAATAAATTATAAATCCAGCAATAATTTTCTCGTTCGTGTAAGCTGATACAATAAGCTTTTGTTAAAATATTATTACTCCCTAGAATCCTTGGAATAAATACTTATGCTTTATACATGATTCTGCTGTGGCAGGCTCCAGTTCTTTGCTATTAGTGTTATTTGCTTAACATAATATTATTATTTTATCTCTTTGACATATACGACAAATATAATACAAAATAAATTTAGAATCCAAACTAAAATAAAATCATACTAAGTGACAGAATTAATTTAATTTAGATAGTGAGAATTTAATTTTTATTTGGCCTTGGCTTGACTTGTCTTCATTAACCCTGCTTCTTTAAATATTCAATAGCGTCACACGTCAAAGCATGAACGTAAACAAATTTGTTTTAACAAGTAATAGTAGAACGAACCCTATTTGAAAATCACCCAAATATAGTTATCAACCTTATCATTCGCAAAGTAACCAATATTGAAGCTCAACATTTATCAAAACTTATTTTATTATACAACATTTTAAGACGACATGCGAACTCACAAAATTGTTTACTCAAACGTTGACACGTATTTTTCTAGACGTGTAAATAAATTCAACTCTAACAGATGTTAATTCACAATTGATCGTTACAAACAGTTAAATTTATGAGAAATGGTGATAGACTGAAGCACAGTTATAACGGAAAAATATAAAATTCCAAATAAATAAAAACGCGAGGGTTCAAGGTTTCAATAAACAAAACGGAAGTTTAAAAAAGCATATTTGGTTCTAAATTCCCTTTGTCCATTCTTATAAACATAGAAAATCATAATCTCATAAAAACGGAATTGGTGAGCCCCTTATTTTTGTCATTGGTCTATTCACGAAGGTATCAAAATACAGTGCTTCAAGCTAATAAATTAGGATCTATTAATATACAGCAATTTTCGAAAAATTTACTACAAACAACAAATACCAAATTAGGAATATAATTTGAAGTAATGTACTGATAAATTGAACTGAATTGAATCTGATAAATTGTTTTGTTTGTTAGAAAAGTTTGATGTAGTAATACGCTCATTTTATTTTCTCCCACTGAATTTTTGTACTTGTTCGTACAGATAGCCTGCGACTTCATATAGTATTGCTAACTTTAAATTGCTGCATGCTTTAGTATTCAATTATAGTAACACACAATGTATACTACTAATTCTTTGTCTTTCCTATTAATTACTGACTAAAAATTGTGTAAAGCAAAAATGTTTAGGACTGCTAATAAATCCTGAATCCTCAACTTTCTTCTGCTTTCTTCAATCACCCAGTAAGTCTGAATAATGTATAAGAGCAATGAATATACTTATATATGTATATAGATATCAGTAGTTTTTATAGCTTTTTAATGTTAAGAAATCTGACACCTATATAAAAACTTTCTCTGAAAGGTATGTCAGAGAACTAAATGACCAGCTTGGACGAATACGGCGCAAATGCAGCACACCATGTATGAAAATTAGAAATCTTTCCAACACTAAATTATCCTGATTTTTCATAAATCACCTATCCAGTTACGCCAACAAAATCTAGAACTCCTTACAATATTTTTCTTACCAAAATGTCCATAGGGGCCTCACGCTCATTCAAATCTTTAGATGCAACCTATTATTTATAGATATATATGTAAAGCCCATAATATGTCGTATCTATTAATATTCATATTATTTAATATAATTCATAATAAATAATCGGACTATGAAAAGATTATATATAGTGTGACTTAACGAACTTGTTGCCATTTCCACCTTCTTCAAAGGTTTAAGAACCCAAAGCATTGATTTAGACAAGGTAAATCTAACATTAGTGCAGATATCTTTCATTAGGCTTTGATGTGAATGCAAGGAAGGAGAATAGACATACCTCGCTTCTTTACATCCTGAGAAAAATAATTACGCGTGGGTTAATGAGCTTATTTAGAAAGAATGAGGTGGACTAAACTTTGAAGAATATGGAAGAATATTTCCGTATATGCATCATGGTAAATTGATGATTCAAGAAGAAAACTTTTGACATACTCGAAAATGTCATCCTTAAATATGCAATGTGCAATAATTTATCAATACCTTTTTATAGTAATAAAAGAACTGACTCAACTGACTATATACAGTGTAGAAAAGTGTGGTTGATCTTATTTAATATCAATAAATACGAGTGTAATTTTCCGAAACATACAAAATATTTGTTTATTATTATGTTAGTGTTCTCAATTATACTAAGATTACGTGTATAATTTTTAATAAATAAATGAAACAACAATAATCCTTATTGTTAATGGTAATCAATGGCGGTGTGTCGAAAAACATTGCATTTTTGTAGCCTATTTACAAAATCTTTACTGTTGCTGCAACTCCATCATCTTTCTCAACGAGGTTGAGGAGAATCTTAAAGAAGACTTGATCCATATATGCTGTACAAGCCGCATTTCCATCCTGCTCCAATTTGGTTGCCTTTGTATTGTCGTACTTTTTTCGCTGCTGTTTTAATCTGCAAAAGATCGCAACAAACAAAAAATTAATATTACAACAATAAAATTTAACAAGAAGCAACTTAAAATAATCTAACATGTACCTTTGTACTTCCCCACGAACTTTGTCTTTCAAACGAACCACGATCTGCACTTCGTTAACAGTGCTGATGACGCAGTAAAGCCTCCACATGTCTTCATCCTTCCATAAAAAACTATCCCCGTCCATCTTCTCAATCAGCAACTTTGAAATGGTTCCCATCAACTTCATGATTTGGAATTGGCAAGCCAAATTGAGTATCCGAATGAGCACCGCAAAATTCTGAGACT
>JAANSM010002756.1:0-14270 GCA_036850725.1 Orchesella villosa | reverse complement strand
GTGAGCAAAGCTATAATATGCTTGTGTGGCTGTGGCACCCTGGTTGGAGTAGTTGGGGCAGTGTGGCCTTGATCACTGATTCATGCTTGCTTTACGTTATTCTTATTAAGCAGAATTGGGTACGAAAGCAGAGTTTTACGAAGCTCTTCGTCTTGCATCTTCTTTGAATCATTTCATCTTCATTTTGCATTTAACTATTAAAAGTCTTTACCAAGTACCTGGTGGTGGTGCGGAGTCAATTTATGTTCGGATATACGATATACCTGGTTTGTCTGAAAAGGTGTATATCAATGTTTATTACTAACCGAGCGATTGCGGTAAAAAAAATGGCAACTGTTTGTCATTTGTTGTGTATATTTATAAGCTCGTTTTCGTCTTTTAGAATATACTTTTACCACTTCAAATGTTTACTTCATTTCTAAAAATATCTCATCCCAAGGTCGTCAGAATATCATCATGCACACGTATTCTATTTATTTTTTTGAGAGCAATATATTCATTTATGTTAGGTTAGGGATATGCCCTTTCGTTCAACATTAATCGCATAATAACATGTAAACACCCAACTCTAACTTCTTCGGACATTCTATGAGCTCAAGAAATTCATTAAACTTTACTGGTCTCCCGGTTCCAAATCATGAATAAAGACAAAAAACTCCCTAGCGGCTTATATTTCATTGGGTAATACACAAACGTAATGCATGACGAAATGCTAAATTATTGCACGAATCAACCCAAAGTGGTCTATCAAAAGCAACACTACATCAGAGAGCTTATATATAAAGGATGGTTTACGAAATTGCGAAAACTTTTTTTCTTGAACATTTTCTCCTATCAAAACATCAGACGCGCACATCAGCTTGTAACTGACATTTACAGCTTGGAGGTGTAAACTAAACTCGACCTAAATATTTTTTAAACTTTTTTCCCCACTACTTACCAAATTTATTTACTCTCTGGTGTAATCAAGTTGTAAAACTGCCAGTTCAACACGATATTTTTAGTAGATATATGCACAACTAGCAACTAAACTAAAAAAGCTTATACATCGTAATATTTAATAAGAATAAGTATAAAAATACATTGGATTCAAAACCTTTTTCTACCTGTTCTAAATGCGCTTCGAAAAGAAACACGGAGAATCTGTGTATTCACCATGTTCTCCATGTAATACATATTTTACAATAATCTCCAATATGGCAAATGTGAGGTTTTTTTCGAATAGAGTAATCTGCGCGCATCTCATGCAACAGTAACGTTTCGTGCACGCATTTTACACCACCATACTTACTCTCTTCTTCTCCCTCTCCCTCCGTAAAACAACGCCATGTAATATTCATTTAACCCCTTTTATTTGCCGATGTATTTTTAGAAAAAAGCCTTGAAACAAAGTACCAGTCAATGGTATAAAATTTGAACATGGTCTGATGGATTCCCTTTCTTGAAGTCATATTATATACACACACACCGCCACCGTGTTACCTTCAATCTAAAAGGAGGATTATCAGGGTAATGTATGAAGCAGGGGTTATATTCAACGAAAAAAATGGAGCACCAGGTTTTTGCAAAGAAATAATGAAAACCTACCTTTTCTCTTTCTATTCTCGTCTTATGAAAACACAGTGGTAAAACTCCTTTTAAACAATAGCTTTTTCCTCTTTCTGGCCCGTTCCTTCTCTAAACGATCTAACTTCTTTACGTGGTGGACGGAACATAAACTTGTGTTATTATACCCTTCACCGTGTAAACCTCGTTCATTTAGCTATCAACAACCATGAAAGCCATTTCTTTAAAAATTCAGCCAATGTAAATTGAGTTTCTTGTTGGAAAGGATTCGATTAAAAATTTAGGGGGAAAAGTTTGCTTTGTCTTCCTATATATTCCTCTCTTTTTTTCTGTTCATTACGAACAAAATGTAATAATTCGGTATACAATATCATTTTTTTATATTAGAGATCCACACTCGCCAAAGCCAACCCACCAAACCAACTGCTGAGAAGCTATATTGAAGTATAAAAGGCAACTCGCTCTTTCAGCTCTTCATTCAAATTGTAGTTTCTCTAATTCGAACAAACATTGGGAAGAGGATACTTATCCAATCCCATAAAACCGAAGCTAAAGGTCACACTCAGAATAATTTTGACTGGTTTTTATGCTCGAATATTAAAGACTTTCATGAGTGAATTGAGTGATCGAAATATGAGCGAGTAAATTCCATTTTTATACTTGACATAATTTCTTTCAGTTGTAGATTGTAGATATAGCTGATATCATATCTTTTTAAGAGTCAAGTCAAACCATGCATTATCCTTCATCATTTTGTTGAGGTTCGGAGGACAATTTAAAAGGAATCTTGAAAACGGCCCATCCAGGCATCCAAGCTTGCATACATAGCATGATGATAATAACGATGGTGGTGATGATGATACTGGTAGTCAACCAAGACTAACCAACAGCAGCAATCCAAATTTCTTCTTCCATTCTAACTGAAGAAGAAAGCCTTGTTCTTGTTGTACATTTGTAGTTGAGTTTTTTGTCGATTCCTATTTTCCAACGTTTTCTTAATAAGTGCACGTTTATTTGTGATAGGCTCTTCTTATTAAGTCTCAGAAGTGTATAGGCATATGGTCGATTCCAAAAGTGGAGAAAAGCACCATGTAGTTTTTTCTCGTTTTCTTTTTTTGAGTCTCACTTGGTGGTGGTGGGAGCTATAGTGTTTTTCTTATGATGTTGTGAACATACACTTTCTTGGAGTTGGAGAGCAATATTAGAACATTGACTGCTGAGCAGCTTACAGTTATCCGTCTTTTGCTTTTTACACTGAATTGACTAGTTTGTTCCTTCATGTTTGCTGTCTCCAGCTCTTTCTTTTCCCATGTTCGATTATTCAACTCAGGGAATGAAGTGAGGAGAGCTGAAACTGAAACTCAATAAATCCGATACAGTTGACGAGCCATATTGAATACATATTGCTGAATTTCACAAGGTGCACGCATTTCAAGCATTTTAAATGTGAAATTACCCTTCCCTTCAGTTTTCCCACTTGTGTGTCATACGGGAAATGACATTGTGTATACATTTTTATATATACAAAAAAGAATGAACTGTGTTAAAGGCAATAACGATACATATTTCCAAACTCCAACACGATTACTGCGACCAGTGCCCGGTCGAAAATATATATGGGAAATGGGAATCGACTGTAAAATTCTTACTTTGAATGTGAATGTATTTCATTGCATTTTTTTCTCGTAATATTTGTGGCGCAGCATATATATAGAGATATGAATAAGCAGTAGACATTTAATGTATTTCCTTTTTTGTAGCCGTAGGGGGTTGTCTCAGCGGAATGGAAGACGACTCTTCACATAATCCTAATACCGTGTAATAACTTGACTCAATATTATATGAGCACAAAGCCAAGAAAAAGGAAAGAGAAAAGGTTGCATTTGTCTAGTTTGTATGGATGGGGCTATGGTGAATAGTAAAAGCCAAAAATGCTCTGGGAAAACCAAGTAATTCAAACCATCGCTCTTTTCCCCAATTCTCAATATTTTCTCTCATTTCTCTTCTTTTTTTTCTCTCTCTCCTTTCTCGTTTCATAATATTCATGAGTCGCAAAGTCGCTCAAAAATATACTCACCTCCCTCTCTCCATAATAGTAACGTGTGGAGTGTGAAGCCAAAAAGTCCATATAAGGGAAGCCAAAATGCTCAAAATGTGAGTGTGGATTGTTAGGGGATTGGAAAATGGAACTTTAAAGAAAAGTGCGAAGTATATATATGATGGCTACACGAATGACTGTCATAGAATTTCCGCTATTATTATTCAGTGTAATATTATAGCAATGTTTTTCACTGCTACAAGAGAAAAGTATGTGAGGAGAAAGTTTATAGGGAGATATGTATATAAAAATGTATTATTTTTGTATGTGCATGTAGAAAGTGATGATGACTATCATGATGGCTTCCCGACTTTCAGTTCATGCCACATTCAAAAAAGGACTCATCTCATCGCATCGTACCACTACCACCATGAACAATGTATGATTCCATAGCCTTTTTAGAGCATAGTAATGCCCTTTCGATTCAGAAGGCGATATAGATGATAGAGAGGAATAGAATAGTCATCGACAAGCGATACAATAATATTATTCCGTCTTGTTCTTCATACTACACACAATTCACATGATGATGATATTATGATGGAACAAAATATATATATACACAAAAGCAATAAGCATACACAATATTTGGAGATATGGGGAAAATGGTTTTTTGAAATGTTCCAATATCAGGTTGTTTTAGATGTGCATCTCTGATATCTATATACATCTCTTAACCCTCTCCACTTGAAATGATGTTCATTTTAATGCTACACTTCAAATGCGCTCAAGTTAACTCCGGCCCTCTCTCCATCTATGTCTTCATTCTTTTTCAATGATTTACTGTTTTCGTTTGATCGTTGTTGCAGTGTTTTTCTTTCTTCCCCGTATCGAATTGTAATGGCAGTGTTATTCTACATTTTATTATGGTTGCCGCATTATTACCTTAACTCATATTTCCGCAGCGCAGTTTTATCGAATCCAAATGTGAAGGCATCATATTATGATATGTTACGATAATATACATCCGATAAGAGCTAGTTTGGTTTTGGTCCAGCTTAAAAGGATGAGGATGGGATCATCAAGTCAAAAACGTTATTTAAATTATGCATTGTATTGACTATATTTTAAAATATAAAAAGCAATTTAGTATGCATTTAATGATGCTATATGATTCGTCCTTAAAAATATTTTGGTAATCCAGGAATATGGCTGAACTTGAACTGGCATTGAAGGAAGTTGAAGAAACTCTCAAGAAGCCTTCATAAATGACGTATCATGGGTGGCTACTACATATCCTTATTTATACTAATGCAATACTTACTTATAAAGGTGGTAGGAAATTATTGAATGAAAGTAACTGACGTGCTATATGTCGACAAATTTCTTAAAACAAATTATGTTACATTATGAAGAGAATGCTGTTAGCTTAATGAACTATATTGCATTATTAAATGTTATGTTATAGCAGTTTATATTACTTGTATAAGGTCTCCTTAAAAATATTTTGGTAATCCAGGAATATGGCTGAACTTGAACTGGCATTGAAGGAAGTTGAAGAAACTCTCAAGAAGCCTTCATAAATGACGTAGCATGGGTGGCTACTACATATCCTTATTTATACTAATGGAATACTTACTTATAAATGTAGTAGGAAATTATTGAATGAAAGTAACTGACGTGCTATATGTCGACAAATTTCTTAAAACAAATTATGTTACATTATGTAGAGAATGCTGTTAGCTTAATGAACTATATTGCATTATTAAATGTTATGTTATAGCAGTTTATATTACTTGTATAAGGTCATTAAGTAACTCGTGATGCTTTATTAGTTGTCAGTTCAGTTCAGATGCTAAACCTTAAGTCTATGCTTCTTCCGTTTCGTTCAACTGACATTGAAGTGTACGTTTTAAAATGCTTTGATGGTACAAGGAATATATGGCCTTTCCTTCCGTATTATGATGATTTACTAAAAAATTATCAACAGGATGTAAGAAACTTGTTAGTGACGACCAATTTGACCTCGTCAATCGTCATCGTCGATGTATAGTATTTAAGGTTTAAATAATTAATTTTGATTGATTCAGCGAAAAAATTGAGATAGACTCCGCTTGCTCACTTGACACCTGCAAGATCGTTCAACCCATCTTTTTCCATCTCAAAAGTTAATCCAGCTATTAACATAAGATTTGATTTCATGAAAATGGATTTTGAAAATCTCAAAAAAAATTGTGTTTTGGAAGTAAGCATTTTGAACGGACTGTAAAAGAGACAACCCATCCATAATAAATAACTTGATTTGTCCTATTCGATCTCGCAAGTTCATAAAGTTGTAAACAAAGCTATTACAGGTTATACAAGACATTGAGCTGTAACATGGTCATATCTCAACAAGAAGTGTGAATTTGGATACAGTGAACAGTGAAATGGAGATTTAATGGAAGTAATATATTAAGGAGCTGCTATCGCCTTGCTTCTCAAATCGCCATAATTATTCTCAAAACGTAACTATCCCAATTCCAATGCGCTCACTAAACTCATCTAAGCGGAATCTTACTGAAAGAGCAAAAATTATGGGCCTTGACTTTTTTCTGCCACATAGAACTGTTTTAAAAACACCCAAATTGCATGTTTTCTTGAATGAGTGTAGAAAGGCGATGTCTGCACATTTTCATTAACTTGAGCCCATATGTGGAGCCCAAGATTGGTACTAATTACTAATTACCATCTCTAACTTCCATGTCCATAAATTGGAAAAACATGCACAAACTTGAATGGAAATTTAATCTCTATTAGATGCATAATATGGAGACCTAAATGCGCATTTCATTGTGTTGATGTTCTTAAATCACTTTTGATCAAGCAAAATGTTTTTTTTTCTTTTACTACAATAAAATATATGTAGCCTCCTAATTTGCTGGTTATGTTCGCAGTTGGGAAACACGTGTAAAAACATCTTTTTATTACATTCCTTGCACGTCTCCTATCTTAACAAAAACAGAAAATTGGCCAGAGCTCAAGCTCACTAATATGCGCTTATATACAAGTTTTACTTTTACAAGGCAAGATAAAGTACTTTAAGCGCTACCAAGATGAGTAGTTGAACACACAAAAACATCAGGGATTGCCCATATATTAGTCATACTTCATGATATATACAGATTCAGCTTCACAGCACCATTTGGCACTCTTTGGCTAGTGGCAACACCAAACACGCTCATTTCATTCTGGTCAGTGCAAATAATAATGCAATGGAAACTATCAGATCAGAATAGCAGATGCCGAGTGTTAACTTCAGAGCATGCAGAGCTACAAAAACATAATTGAGAACTCTAAAGTCTGGTTTGCCTTGACTAATTTACTAATTGCACAACAAGCTCCTAAAAGCTAATCTGTATAGAAGTTTAAGGTTCACATTGCCACATTGTACTGCACCTACCTCAACATCCATATTTTGCAATTATTACTCAGCTCTGCCACATAATGTATGATATGATGCATGATGGAGTCATTTAGTACCTACAAACAAACCTGAACAGGAAGGATGTGTTTTTTTCATACTAGGGACGATGCAAAAGGCAAAGATGCAATTATAATGAAATCTCATACTCATATCATCATGTCTCATTCAGATCATAGCATGCAATATAGCTCCCAAACATTCTCCAAACTTGGGAAATATTGATCTAACAAAAACCAACATCACAGCAATTTAATCTTCTTCAGTTTTGCTCCTGCCCCTGCCGTGTGCATAAAAAACACGTAAATAGCAAGCAAGACGGAATCGGAAGTTGGCATACTATTGTTTTTTTTCTTCTTCACGCCATTCACTGTACCATATCGTATTCTTTTGCTCATCAAATTACTCACAAAAAAACATCACGTCGAGGAATATGAGTAATGTATGCCTAAATCAAAATGGTAGCAAACAGCAACAACGGTAGCAGCATACTTTGTTTGCCCCTTGCTTCCGTTCTGTCTACCTCCAAAGCGGAAAAAGGCAGAGGTGGATCTACTAACGCAAGTTTTACCTTTACTTTTTTACAACAGACACAGGCGAATGATGGTGATACTCATCATCATCATCATCATAGTCTCTCATCTAAAGTTTTTTCTTTAGTCTCCCAGTCTTTCGTTAGTATTTACATATATATAAGGATATGAATTTATATGCATAAATCTTATTACCACAACAAATCTAACCTTTTTGCTATCCTTTTCTTTACTTTTATCACCTTTATCTAGTCCGTTTGATGTCGGAAAATTCGACCTTGGGAGCAAGAGTTCCGTCTTATCCAAAAAAGGATGTAATTCCGTAAATGCGAAGCTATTACTGTTGCAGCAATTCTCCAAACCTCTACTGCTAATATAACTGTTGCCCTCTCTCTCAAAAGGAAAAACACTAGCGTATAAATGCTCACATAATACCAGGTAAACTTCTGGTTAGTAAAAAAAAGTAAGGAGTAGGAAAAAAAGAGAAAAGAAAATGGAAGTAGTTGTGTCACGTAATCGTGCTACTTATTACTATCAACTACGTACTATAGTAATACTACTACTACGTTACTATACAATTTACTACGAATACTATAACGAGAAGCAGACGGGAAATTGTAGTACTCCTGGAGTAAAAAAAACTCTCAAGCTTTAAGTTTCAACTGCATCATCACACTTAACAAGGATAAAAAGGGAATAGGCACTTTAGTCTAGTCCACATCCACATCTACCATGCTCTCCGCTATACTTTATGCTTATATGTACACTTTCTAAGTTTAAAAGCAAACTCACAACGCTACGTTACAACTTGAAGCGAGGAAAGATTCACAAAAAAGGTTTCTATATCCATGTGAAAAAATTCTGGTTACAGCGCGTCCCTTTATGTATACCAATATAGTATGTACTTTTCACCTTTGCTCAACCTGCTGTAAGTCCGTGCCCTCAACTGTCCAACCGAATATGACCAAATGAATCAACAGAGAAAAGGAAGTTTGATATAATACTTTCAAACTTTATTTTTCATAGGTGTACACATACATTGTAATATACACAGGTGCATAATAGATAAATTTATTCATATATATATATACATATAAGATTACCGTGCTCTTCAAGTGTTTTAATATTTCTTTACAAAACATATTTCTCTTTTCTTTTTGCAAAAAAGGCAAAGGAATATGAAAAGGACGACGGGTTTGAAAATGGTTTGGTTGAGATAAACCTTTTTTTACGGTTCTTCTATATATCAGAACAGAGCGATGCATTGCATTATTGCTCGATTCGTGTTGTAATGTGGTAAAGTTCTAAGCATAGTGTTCATCAGCTTTCCTCAACTGCTCCCCGTTCCATAGCTGACATAAAAACAAGAAGAGTTAAGGTTAAGTTTTTACGCCTCTTCAGACTTCAAAATACATATATATTTTCCTTGATGCTTGTTTCCTCCATGAAAAAGTGAGGAAGCATATGGGTTCCGACTCAAAGTTGATAAATGATTCAAAAGTTACAAAGACAAATTTTTCTAAAACTTTTTCCTTTTCTTTTTTTACTACATACTGCTACTACTACTTACAACCGCTACTGCTACAACTACAACCAACGAAGTACCAGTAGTGATGTCACCCTTGTATGGGAACAGTGTTTCATGCACTTTACATAAGTATCTGAAATCCGATGTAAGGTGTAAGTGGTATTTGCTATCACCTATGCTGCGATGCGACCCTCGGTTTTTTGTACTTTTTCTACATTTATATATGTAAAAACAGGAATAAAACTGGAAACAAGTAGAACGAGAGAAATACAGCGAATAGTACGTTTCAGAAATTATACTTCACTGGGGAGACATCAAATACTACACGTTCAGAAATACGAATAATAATACATGTACACTATTGGATAATATCATATAGGGTTTGCACTTTTACTTCAATGAAGTTCCGTTGTGCATATGACAGCGTTAAAAATATGGAAAATTGTATTCATAAGGCAATCAAAAGGTAGCACAGCAAAAAATTAAAGTACACCAAACCAAATGACATGCGACGACAATGGATCTCTACTAATTTTTTGAAGTGGAAATATAAAGCAGCCTAACTTCTGTTTTCTAGGATGGATTCATGCCAGTGAAGTACCAACGTACCAAGTACATATAAGAACTTATATAGCTTCCAGAAGACAGAGATGTTTCAATTAAACATCATGTGATGATTCTGTTTGCTGGCGAAGTCATGCAACTGATCATTGTTCTGTTCCAAATTTCAAGGAATGTGGCGTCGAGAGTCCAATAATACTATGAAAATGAAAATATATTATGCAGAACTCATTTGTTTCTCAAAAACAGGGACTACTTGTATGGAATCAGTATATAGTAGACGTAGTAGTTTTACTTGGGCTTGTGCAATGATGATTTGCTTCGTCAATTAATTTAATCACGTACATAAAGGTGAAATGTAACGTATGGGTGTATTTAGCTTAGTGAAGTAAAAGCTTCTTAGAACTCACTATACAAACAAAGGATGAAGTGATGATGAACTAATGGATGGAAAGGTTTCTTTATATATATATAGTTTATATTGGACTTAGGGGCTATATAGTTTTATTTCTCTCTTTGACTGATAATTTAGACTGTATCGAATAAATTTGATTAAAAACACATACTGGCGTAAGTTAATTTCAAGGTAATTTGGATGTACTAGTGCCTTTGAACCTCATTAAAATTTTGCTTTGAATTCGTGTATTCGGAGTAACATGTACAATGTATTGCTTGAATGCCTTGAATCTACCGGATCCAAGCAATGCTACTTACATAGACATAGACACAGCAGACATAGAATAACATAATGTTGATTAATGATTTAATTTTTTTCGTGTTATTCGCTTGATTAATTAAGATGAATTAAATGATAGTATAAACTGAAACTTTAGCTCTACTGCAATTAGGTTCTTTTGTGTTCAGAGCGAAATATTTCACTTGAAGGTAATACAAAACTCCAAAAATTCGAAGAAAAAGAAACAAAGCAAACGCAACCTAACTAAAAACTCGTATGACTTTTTCCATTGATTGCTTGTTTCGATTTTTTGTTGCCTGCCTTGTATGAAAGCTGATCTTTGTGATTTCTGTTTTATCAGAAAATAAAAGTTTACGATTTTCTAGTATGTATGTAACACAGCACACATGCAATTTAACCTGTATTTTATGTATTGAGTTGTGAAGACAGATTATGGGGTTAGACTTGTATATTTAGAGGAACACCTCTTCACATGATCATCGTTTATGGCTTACAATTTTAAAAGCGTATATATACATTATTGAATGTTGATCCTAACAAATCGTGCGGTATAGGTGATAGGTAATTGTAAATTAGTCTAAGTTTGAATAGAGCCATTGTTCAAGTACGTTACATGTAATTTCAATTTCAATTTATTCCAGGTTTATTAACCAACTTAATTTCATGCTTGTGATTTACGGTGAAAAGAAATTGATACTGAGATAGTACTCATTAACGGTATCCTACGGTGGTGGAAAAACCTTTTCTTCCCGGTATCCTGAGGTCCGATAAAAAATTTCCCGGTGCCACTTTGCCATAAATACCCATAACTAAATACGCTCGCCGACTGGGTTTTGATTTCCCTTTGTGGAAATAGTAATAGTTTGCGTGACAGTAACATCCCTTCCTCCTGCTCTTGAGCACTGTTAACTCTAATATAATTAAGTAACTTGAACACTAATCTCTTGTTTCTCTTCCGCCCGTAAATAATAGGATCAAGTATACTGGAAGCTGGAGAGCTCCACTTGATTACATATAAAGTGGTAGACTGTCAATTTTTGTGTTGTAGTTTTGTAGGTTTATTGAACAACCACTGCATTTGTCGTTAAGGTTTTATATTGAAGAAGTTGAACTGAGAGAGAAATAGTGTCACGAATTTGGATGTGAGAAGGGTAGGTGGTGGTTCTGTGAAATCTGATACACTTTCGCCCTCGAACAGAACACTAAATAAATAACAAATGGGTACGCGGTACTCCTTCCTTTCTTTCTGTATAGCTTCTATATATATGCTTAATTCTTCCAACGACTTAATTTCAAAAGATAATGATCAGCGAAAGTGAAATTATATAAATATATATAGGATACTATCCTATATATATTTATCCATGATACAATCATAAAGAGGGCATTCAATTTTCAAACTCAGTGTGCTTCTTGCTTGACTACTACATTCTCGAGTTATAGATCCAGGCGACAATTTTATAATAATATGGATCTGAAAAGTAAATCAGCACAAAATACACATTCTACTACAATATAAACACGGCCGAGGTCACCGACCCCGAACTTGAGATTAAAACATCAAAACACGATGCACGCATGTAATACATTAAATTATGTTTATATCCACTTTACTGCATAAACAACATGACAAATTGGGGAAAGTGACACAGGTTATCATTATTATTTGAGATGACACGCTCTCAACGTAAATTTTGCTCATAACTTTACGTAAGGTTGCGGTGATCTTCAGGAATTCAAATAAATTTTTATACCCGATGTATGAATTGCATTTATTTTTAACAAAATTAATGTTGTCACTATTCTAAATTTATGGCGAGAAATCACTGCCTGGACTGTATGACCTTACGAACGCATAAATCATATTTAGATGGCGATTATTACACAGTTCAGTAGTAGTGTCAAAAAGAATGTTCTACTTGGCTATAAATACAAGTGGTTATGTTTATCTTGAATCATACCAATACAGTTTCCAGTGGGTGATAGGATTTGGGTTCACTCCATCATGAACAAAATATTCATTTTCTGCGCAGTTATTGTAGCAGTGGCTTATGGTAATCAAATCAATCTTTTGAATTTTCTAACATTCAAAATTCAGAAATTGGTCATTCTATACCTAAATAAAATTTACTTTCACCCTGTAGCTGCTCCCGATTCTTCCTCGGATCTCACTGATCCAGTGACAACATCATCAGAAACGGTTACAACTACAACTTCTGCCCCATTAGCTCTCCCAACTACGGAAAAGCCAGAGCATGAAACGAGTGGCGAGACACGAGAGCAGGGCACTGTCGACGACAGAACCAAGCTTGTGGCCAAACTTTTCAAAGATTACGACAAAGAAATTAACCCAGACGATCTTAAAGTCAAGTTGGGAGTTGCTTTGATTGATTTTCATATTGTAAGTCAGTTGACATCAGTTTTATTTTCAAATACGTTGCTTTCGCTCAGTTTGGGCCAGGTGTTGAGTACTCACTAGAATAAACTAATTTGTGGTGATCTAATAACCGATTTCAGCTCGAAGACAAGGATGAGATGGAGAGTTCTGTTTGGTTGCGATATGTAAGAAAATTAAAAATTAAGCATTAAACACCATACTATTGTATTGTGATGATCATATATGATAGCATAATAATTGTAATTGAAAATCCATATAAATAGACTTGGCAAGACCTCCGACTTAAATGGAACGCTAATGAATACGGTGGGACAACTTTAATCAGGTTGAAGCCGGACATGGTATGGAAGCCTGACATCACCTTGTTCAACAGGTTAGCTAATCACGATTTATCGTAAAATTCTTAGATTCTGTTTATCAATACATAATACACGATTTTAATTAAAGTTTGTATATTCATTTTCAGCGCAGACCCAGTTAACATGATGAATTGTTGGCACTCAAATATTTTAATTTACTCTACGGGTACGATTCTATGGGTTCCACCATGCAAACTGCTCTCCTGGTGCCATTTAACCTTGAAGAGAGAACCATACGGAGAGCAAGTTTGTGGACTACAATTCGGCTCATGGACTTTCGATGGCGATATACTTATTTTAATTAAAGTTTGTATATTCATTTTCAGCGCAGACCCAGTTAACATGATGAATTGTTGGCACGCAAATATTTTAATTTACTCTACGGGTAAGATTCTATGGGTTCCACCATGCAAAATCCTCTCCTGGTGCCATTTAACCTTGAAGAGAGAACCATACGGAGAGCAAGTTTGTGGACTAAAATTCGGCTCATGGACTTTCGATGGCGATATACTTGATCTTGACTTCTACAAGGGAGTAAGCAACTTGTACTGTTTTTACAGTTATGAGATTTTTTTATGTATTTCATGGTATATCTAAAATATATTTCCATAAATAGAACAAAACCATGGATGTGAGCGACTTGATCAACACTTCAGGATTCGAAATATTGTCCAACAAAGCAGAGCAGACGAATAAATTCTATCCATGCTGCAAGGAACCGTATCGTGACTTGGTGTTTAACATTACTATCAAGCGGATCCCTGGCGAAGAGCTTATAAGAAAGTGGTAGACGATATATTCATCAAGTCTTTGTTCACTTACAATCAGTGAACCAGTATCCTCACTTTAAGATTTCACTGTATGATTGTTTCTCGTATTAGGATTTGCATAATAAATATGAATGACCTTTCGATAATTTCATTGGAACCTTCTGAATTATTATTTATAAATCCAAGCCATGCTCCATAATATAACATAACGTGAATATGAAACCATTAGTTGTTAGTATGTCAGTAACTAACAACTTAGCCAATTTTATATCGAAAACTTTGTGAGCAGCGATCACCAATCATAACTATAAGCAAATTATTGCACATTCTTTTTGACACTACGACCTACGACTGTAC
>JAANSM010002755.1:0-14270 GCA_036850725.1 Orchesella villosa | reverse complement strand
ATGTCTGATCTTTTAGCTTGATGGCTTTTTCGTTTTCATCACATTACTACACGATCCGATGGAAACGGAAAACAATGGAATATAAAACGTCGGTCCCAAAAACTGCTGAAATGCTGGGTTTAATCGTGTCTCTGTGTGGGTTAATTTCTACATACACTTACTTATATTGACATTGATTATTCATCAGCGATGGAATATCTTTTGGAGTTTATTCATTCAAACCTCATAGAAAAGCCTGGTTTGACTGTATCTCAAATGTACTTCATGAGTTACCCACTTTTAACGAACAATAGATTGTTGAAGCATTTCAGAAAAATCTTTTCTTGTGTTTCAACATTTTATGTGTGATGTATAATGCATGTCAGTTGGCTGCTTCAGGCTCAATTTTCTACTTTACTTTTAAAGCAAGCCGTCACTAGTCCTTCTTCGTGCAAGACATAGAAACAAATGGGCAGGATTATTAGTAATAGAAGCACATCTGTACATGAGCGGCAGTGAGAGAGTGAAAGAAGAAAGAAATCAGACATAAAATACAGTAGACGAAAGCGTTCGGAGAAGAGCAGATTCCAGGTTTTGGAGAACCAGTAAAAAATAGCTTTTCCTAGATCCAAATCTAGATGGGTATAAATGGATGGTGGTGATGGCTGAAATAGTTTGGCAATTTCCTGCGTGTGTGGTTGGAAGAAAATGTTTGGGAGAAAGCTCCGAATCCGGACTTTGTATAAATGTAGCTTTGCCTGTTGATGATAGAGCGATTGTAAAAAAATGTGTGTATATTTGGATGCAACTACATTTAGACTCGACTCACTCGAGAAATGTTATTCCAAGTTAGAATATCAAACACTAAACAATATTGTTGGATATACATAGTGAATTCTACATTAAAAGGAGGTAGAGAGCCCCAGTGAATTCTGAGTTATACAGGAAATCTTTAGAAGACTAGTCATCATGATGATTCTATGCTTCTTGGGATGACGGGAGTTGGATGCATGACAAAAAATTTAGTACTTACTTTTATTCCAAGTTAGAATATCAAACACTAAACAATATTGTTGGATATACATAGTGAATTCTACATTAAAAGGAGGTAGAGAGCCCCAGTGAATTCTGAGTTCTACAGGAAATCTTTAGAAGACTAGTCATCATGATGATTCTATGCTTCTTGGGATGACGGGAGTTGGATGCATGACAAAAAATTTAGTACTTTACTTTGTCTATATAGACTTCCTCCACCCGCTGAGTAGCCTGGGTGTTTATATATCGTGAGTTAGTTTCAGGAATTGAAACGGAAAATACGCATGATCAAAATTTTCCCTATATATCCGATTTCCCTCCGCGTGAGTATGAATCATGTTGAAGGCTACGAATCATTATTTAATCTTGAATGACATTTTCGTGGTGCGTGCAAGATAAACGCTAAAAGGGGTATTGGAAAAAAGTCGGAAATTAATCGTAACAAGATGGGTGGCATGAGAAAAAAAAGCATGAAATATTTAGCAGTCAAATATATAAACCACAGTTAAAGGGGAATGGGATTTCAAGTGACTTTGAGCAATATCTCTCCTAAATCTGATGTCATTCTTCATTTACTTGACGAACAGAAAGGGTCATGGTAAAGCAAATATATGTGACTGCTAATCGTGTAAGTGCAAACCATTATAGCAAACGAAACTGTATCTCGCGACTTCATTCAAAGATCCGATTTTTGGGACATGAGGACAAGCACAGTTAAAACATCTTTTCATTCTTATTTTTCTATTCCGTTTTTTAGTACAGAAAAAAAATCATTAAAAGCAAGCCAAGCCACTTCACTTTCGATTAAAGGGAAGTGAGGAAACCTACAAGAGACGGAAGAAAAAAACTGAAGTTAACGTGTAGATAAATTGTTTTCAAAAGCGTATAGAATATAAAAGGGCTTGGAGAGCGTGCTTTTATACTCAAGTAGAACATTGTAGACACACACACGACATGCTTGAGCTTTTACCTTGCTTTCTACAAATTTATAATAGACTTTTAAGCTGCTTGCAACGTGATTTTTCCCTTTTCATATGAAGAGTCTTTACATTCACATGCTATTCAGTAGCAAACCCCCATTCAATTTCAGCTGGAAAGCCTTTCCGACTCAGCATTCACTTCTTGCAACGACGAGAGAGAGAGAAAGATTAAAGGAAAAGTAGGAGACAACTGGTCGTGTTTCATTCACGCATTTGTATAACGTGATATGTGTCCCGTACTTGTGACTTGGGCTTGGAGGAGAACATTGTGTCAACATGGAAAATCGGCGCTTTTTCTTTCGCCAAAAATATGCATAGTAAAGGTTATATATAGCAATCCAACTACATCCTCCAACATCCACCCTAAAAATGTACGGGACGGTGCGCGNATGCATAGTAAAGGTTATATATAGCAATCCAACTACATCCTCCAACATCCACCCTAAAAATGTACGGGACAGTGCGCGAGACGAAGCCAAGTTTAAGGAAACCAAAGTCAAGTCAAGTGTCTAATTGGAAAACTTGAAGGGAGGCTGATACACGACGAGACCAAGCGAGAGCTAGGTCAGACCAGACCAGTGGCTGAAAGGAAGGAAAAGTGCAATAGCAAAGCAAATACGGACCACGGAGCAGACTAACAGATGTAGATATTTGCATCTCTCTAAAAGCATACATAGTGCTTATTTTAGGATCAGTTCCAGAAACCAGTTTTTTATTCTTACTCTTGCTCTCTCTCTCTCTCTCTCTCTCTCTCTCTTCCTCTTTTCATTGATACATCCCTTATATATACACATGGAAAAAGAGAAAGTATGGTAAGGTACCAAATAATAATAGGCGGAGTGGCAGGAATCACAGACACACTGTACCCAAAACCATGCATGTCTGTAGATATAGTAAAGTAGTGAATACAATGTGTGCATGTACAAAGTGTACACACATGTGTGTAGCATGCTCCATATACCTAATTCGAGACAATCCCCAGTAGACAAACGTTAAACAAGGAAAAATCGCTATCTAATAGCGACATAATATTACATACATACATACTATATAGGTTATATATGAACGTCTGTTGTATGGATATGGGAAATGGGAGAGTAAAACGTGACGGAATGGCTTTCGGCTCCGTGGCTGGTGTGTGTGTGTGTGGTATTGTAATATGGTACATATACATAATACAACATGAGAAAAGGAGAGGAAAAGAGGAGTAGGTAGGAAAAGGAAGGCTTTCTATTTTTCGGTAGCATTTTAGTAGCAAAAAGCAAAGGGAAGGAAAGTAAAAAGGGAGAAAGCATGAATGTATATGTGTATTTGTATGGTAAGGAAAAAATATATTCTTGTAATATTTTTTTTTGTGTAATGCAATGCTTCCACAGAGAACGAGTAGAGATCGATTGAGAACAACGAAAGCAAAGGGTGGGTTTCGGGTAATTCGGACTAGCTTGTTTCACTACCCGAATGGGTCACTGGCCATCCGAGCCCATGGCGGCAGAGTGTCTCCAGTTGAATCTTAGTCGCATTGCAGCATAGGAACACACCTACTTATCATTTTGTATCCTCATGACACCTATTTTTTACGCTGGCCCTGTGCTTTCTTACAAGTGTTTCCCATAGAAGTCACCATATCGGGGTACTCCACAACACTTCTATCGCTACATATATATTGTACTAATACTAATAATAATGGTAGTAGTATAAATATTTTGATAGTGCTACCAACTGCCTCCCAAAATAGTAATAATAACCGAAACAGGTACTTTTTGCTCTCTCTCTCTCCAGTTCTACATGGTATGCCATCATCATCATTATCATCAGTTTTTACTTTCATTATATTTCAAACCCAAACACGCACCTTTTACTCACACACACATGCACACACGTTGTTTTACATGGAAATTTCCCCAAAACCACTTACGTCTATACCTCTTCCCCGCTCAGTGACCTTTGACTACTGAGAGGAAGAGAAAAAGTGGAAAATATAATAATAATGAAGAGAAAAATATCGGTGATCACTCCAAGTTACCGTTAATCACAGCACTACAATATATACGGACTCTTTCCCCGCCCGCTCAAGACACACACGCTTTCACACATTGGCTCATGCGTTCCTATAAGACTCCTTTTTTGATATGGGATATGCATAATATAATAATATACATATTATTGGCCCTATATTTTAGTAGGTAAGCAGGGGCAAAACATTTAATATGAGAGTAAAAAAGTGGTAATCGAAATGATAATGTGTAGCGTAAAGAGATGAGGAGTGAAGAACAAGTGAAATAAGTTTGTGGTGGAGGTGGTATAGTGGTCGTTTCTACTTACCACTAAAGGAACTCAAGGGAGCTTCCCTAGAAAAGAAAAAATAATAATAATAAAATCCTGCTGCTGTGTGCCCTGCCTTTTGCTGTCTTCTCTATGTGTGTTGCCTTTCTCCTATCTGTCCTCTTTACTGCAACTTGTTAGGTGTTATACAAATGCATCATGTACATTGCTATTCAATCAGAGCAAAGGAAAAAAAATTATCGGGCTGGTGGAATAGAAAGATAAATGTGTAATTGATTATAGGCTGTTGATTTTGAGTTGATACATCAACAACAAAAACAGTAAGTTTGGTGGTTTTCTGCTTGATGGGATTTCCTCCTTGTATCATAGTTGAAGTCTCAAGGTCAACTCCATTAATAAATAGGATTTGGAAAAAGTAAATTGTGCTCATCTACATAAATATTATATCGTTTTGAAGACGAATAATTATAAGGAATAACTGTGTTTGTATGAGAACAATTTTATACGCTTAGGCTAATTATGAATGGTTTTGTTTTGGTGCGGTGCGTAAGCTTTCTCCAGGGAAGAAAGTTGTAAATTTCCATATCATTCCAAAACAGCTGCAAGATTATTGCTTGTATAGAATTTTCACTAGATATATTCATGGTCAATTCGTTGTAATTCACACAAGAACCCATGAAGTGAATGTTTTTATATGCAAATTGCAAATGATTGAAAAAGTACACTTGATAAGCCATCATAAATCCTCACTTTTGCACACTTCTTTTCACCAATGCAGGAGCTACACATTTCCTTAGACTGGTGAAAGTTTTAAAGAAACATACATACCAACAATATGCCCAAAATATTACATTAGGTCATCAATTTTCAACCCCACCAAATGTTAAAATCTTTAAATTGTAGTTATAAAGATACAAAAGTACTTGATGAGTTTATGAACTATTTTGAAATGTTTGTTGGATTTAGATATATACAACTGGGAGGAAGGAGGAGGAAAGTGAAAACGACGGCAAGAGAGGGGGCGGAGGAACACCCACTCTATGATGTCAGAGGGGATTATAAAAACTACATTTTCTAATCAGAGTCCCTGCGCAACTTCCTTCTTGAGTCGTCATCATCTTCTTCATCAGTGTCCTCCAACATTTTCTTTGATCGTTTCTACCAACGATTGCCAATTGTCATCATTCATCTGCAATAATACTAGTGATAACAAAAGCTCCTACAAGGAAGCCAGGCTAAGTCGTATTTCAACTGCTAGTTTGTCGAATTCGTAACGGTTTGGGGAGGGGCAGATAAAAAGTAGTTTGCATGAAAAAATCATTTTACATCTCTGGATTGTGAAGAACTTCCAATCATGTTTAACAAATGAAATCTCTTTGAAGAAAATCAAAACCCAACAAAAGCTATAGCAAAAAGGCCGTGTGATTAAAGTGAATTCATCAAATGTGTTGATCCAAATTGTTCATAGTAGTTGTGAAAGTGAAAAGTTTTATACTGAAGTGCTTTTAATAATAATAAGTGTTATGTTTCCTAAAGGAGGGGAGGAAGTAAAGTTAGCAGATTAATCATGACGAGAGACAGATTAGCCGCTTTGAAAGCGGTAAATATACAGTTTATCATACGTGCTTAAGATTTGATTAAATCCAATTAAGCATCAGCACTGTTCTTCATGAAATCTTTTTGTAAATCTTCTTAGGCACAAAGCGATGACGATGAATCCGATATGGATGAAGTTCAGCTCAACATGGAGCCGAGGGATGGCTTCATGGATGAGTTCTTCGCAGAGGTACATAAGATTTATTATGAAAAATCAAAAATAAACTTTCCATTCTGAAGAAAATTTGTTTGTCAATGAGTACTAAACTTTTAATATTAATAGGTGGAAGAGTTGCGGAAAATGGTGGAGCGGATACAAGGGGACACGGAGCAAGTTAAAAAAGTTCAGAGTGCCATTTTATCTGCTCCAACAACCGATGAAAGTAAGTTATCCTACTATACATTTCCTAATAGCTTAACTTAAAATTTCTAGCAGTTTGAAAATGGAAAATATACCTTTTATGAAACCTGCTGAAAACGAACTTTTTACTTCATCATTTCAATTTACACTTTTTGTAGAAATGCAACAAGAACTGGAAGACCTTATGGCTGGAATAAAAAAGACATCGAATCAAGTTCGCTCCAAATTGAAAGGTATGTAGAAGAATTTATCATTACATATTCATACAACGCAGGGATTTATCCTCAATAAACCTTTGCATAATTTAGGATGGCTTTCTTGTCATAATTTTTACTTGTCAACCACATCCGGTCTTGATGTCTATTTTATTTTATGATTATCATGATTACAGCTATTGAACAAAGCATCGAGCAAGCTGAGCAATACAGTGAGTCACCAGCAGATGTTCGTATCAGAAAAACCCAACATGCCACTCTTTCAAGAAAGTTCGTAGAAGTGATGACGGAGTACAATAGGACTCAAACAGATTATCGAGAAAGATGCAAAGGGAGAATTCAGAGACAGCTTGAAATTAGTAAGATTATTATGCTATATACTATATGCATATTTTTCATGCTCCACCTCCACCGACTCGTAACAATAATGAATGTGAAATGAAAATCGACCTACATATGCTAAGTTTTGTTTTCTTCATTTGTCCAATAAAGCTGGAAAGCAAGTAGCAGATGAAGAGCTGGAAAACATGTTAGAGCAAGGAAATGCTGCTGTATTCACACAGGGGGTATGAACAATATCTTGCTTGTTGTCGTTTTCAAATTATTGCAATTCAGTGTGAAATGCAAAATCTAAGACGATATTTCTATCTGGATTTTTTTTGAACAGATTGTTACTGATACACAACAAGCCCGACAGACGCTAGCAGATATTGAGGCGCGTCACGCTGACATAATCAAATTAGAAAATTCTATTCGTGAACTTCATGATATGTTTGTAGACATGGCTGTTCTTGTCGAAAGTCAGGTAAGAATCTGATTATAATTTCCTAATTTTCTTCGAGAGAACATGAAACCATAATTATGATGATGGTGTTATGACAAAGTGCCCCATTAATTGCTTTAATTGCATAGAAGTTGAAAGTATAAAACCCATTCACCAATTCAAAATACTGCTCCAGTCACTTTATGATTTCCTCCTCTTCAATCAATACTAATAGAAATATTTGAGTTTGTATTTTATTGCACCAAGTTGAATGTTGTATCTCTTGCCATCAATGGCCATAAAACTGAAAAGGGAAATGGGGTTGGGTTGATCGTTGAACATTGAGCAGAACTAGTATATATATAGTGAAGAGCCAATGGTGTCAATAATGTAATTGAGATGGAATTCAGTCTGCATACTAATCAGTTTTTTATAGACGTAAAAAATTTATGGGAGTGGAGTAGAGGGCTGTTTCATGTTTCCCCATTTCATAAATATAACACACGCCCTATAGTTTACGGTTTCGTATGCTATATGTGAGTATGTGTATACATGTTGGTGTATTATGTTTATATAAACTAAATTATATTTTAAAATTCTATTCCTACAGGGAGAAATGATAGATCGTATTGAGTACCAGGTAGATCATGCCGTGGACTACGTCGACCGGGCCAATAAGGACATGAAGAAAGCTCGTGAGTACGAAAGTAAAGCAAGAAAGGTAAAGAAAGAAGTCTTTATTTGTACACACAAAATTATGTAAATTGCAAATGCCTAAAACTTTTGACATATCGTTAATTTCAACAGAAAAAGTTGATGATTCTCGCTTGCCTCTTGGTAACTGGTGCCATCATGGTTTCCACCGTCGCAGGCTACTTAGGACTCTAAGATCAACCAAAACCCTAGAGAATTCAACAGTGATTAAGATACTATTCTTCTGTAATAAGCATCATGTTATTAGGTGTATTACCATACCATATAATTAATTATTTAATTCATCATCATCTATCACCACATCGGTGTATATTTAATTACCAAGTGTTTTACCAAAAAAAAATATTCAATTCTCCACAACTTCTAAGCTACTTTAAAAAAACAGAAATAACGACGCTTCCACTTGTATCATCATCTTGTTCCTTTCCGTTGTGTCAGTTAACTTTTATATAGCCGATTGCAGTTTCTTCTTTTCGGATGTCCGTTTTTATCACATCCAAGTATAAAAGCTTCCGTTAGTCGACATCATATAACTTTTTCTACTACAACAACAAAAAAAATTGAGAAAGAAACTGGAATTTAGAACACGTCACCGCTGGGCTGGTTATGGAATTTCAAATTTAGTGGCTAATCGGAACTCTTGCAGAGGAGCCTCTTCCTTAAATCAGGTATTTCCAAAAGCATAAATTATTATAATATTATTCGTCTATCTCTCTCTCTTTCTCTGTTAAAATTAAGCAGGCAGTTCTATTTCTTTTAAAACGTCCGTGTTATCTTTATCCTTCTACGAATTCGTAGCTATAAATGTAAATGTTAGCAATTTTTATTGTGCATATTTGTTGATGCACCTTTTGGAGGATGAGTATATATAGTGATATTCTTCACCAATTTTACTTTCTCTCATCTGTATTGATAAAAGCTCACTTGTTGAGAATCTTGTGGTGTTATGGAAGGAACAAGTGTTGATGTTAAGAGTTCAATTCTAAAAATACACATATATATTAAGTTATCAGAGAGTAGACATACATACAATGAGTTGTATATGGAACGTTCAATTTCAATGAATTTCAGTATCACCACCACTGTTCATTCTATAATAATCTGTTGATTTCCAAGCTAAAACTTGATGGTTACTCGTTATATTTCTTATTGGAGGAGAGGAATTTGTTGAAATCATCAACGGACATTTGAAGCAATATTACAATGAAATTCGTATTTCAAAAAGAAGGAATATTAGATGACTAATTTAATGCGTTGTTACAATATATATACAAATATACTTATTATGAAATAGATTTAAACAAAGATCCGAAAAGTATTTCATCAAATTTTTAAATCTTAAAAAAAAGAGTTACGCAATACTGTCATTGTTATTATCATCATTACCAAAAAAACATGTTGAGGATTATGCATACACATTTCAAAATTTAGTTAGATTTTCTGTATATTTATTACATTGGTAAAAACATATAAGCCTCAATTCATAGAATCAGTCTATATTGCTATATAAGATTCGGATAACGGTTTTCGTTCAAGGAAATCATATTATTACGGACATAGCTGAAATAAAACTAGGTCCATCAAAAAAACAATATATTGTTGTTAGATTTGTAGGGATAAAAAGTGAGAGAAAGTGGTTTAAGGTCATATTTATTGGACTTACATAACTATATATATATACATTATATATTAGTTAGAAAAACGTTCATAATGCTGATGATGAAGTTGTTTGCAACGATAATGTTTGTAAAAATGGGTTTTTATTACTTAAAAAAAGCGGAGATTTTATCGAAATGCACGTGTCAGAGTATTACTAAGGCTGTACTGTGTAAAAAAAGGAGTTTTTGGCTACATAAATTCTACGTTATATAATCTATTATTACTGCTTTTAATAGAGCTCAAGCGAAAAAGTAAATTATATTGTTTTTGCAAATTTTGCACCAGAAAACAATTATTAGTATTTCTACGCATAAACGCTATAAATTCTATATAAGTATATATATATATATACCATGTTGTCATTGTATTGTGCGCAAGAATAGTTTAAGATAATCCGGGAAAGAGATTCAATGTCGAGGTTGTTTTCAAAAGATTAGGATGTAACAAATTGATAGCAAAAATTACAATACAGATTATTGAGCGAAGAGAGGTGTTCCCAATTAGGATACCAAGTAGTCATTCAAACTTTCATTCATTCCTTTACGAATTTCATGTAGTAGTTCTATATGTCATGTAGATTATGTAATCCTTTCAGTATTCCAGTTCACCACTACCACCCCCGTAATAAGAGTTTTTTAGGGAATTAGGAAAATGATAGATTATTTGTGAAAGGGATATACATCCACCGTTTCCAATGCAGACACACAAGTACGTAAACATACATAAAACATATGTATATCATTTCAACTGATCTCAATTATAAAGCAGCTTAACAAAAAGTGTTGTGTAGCATCAGCATCAAAAATAACAAAATGATCAAAGTTAGTAATCTCAGATCAAACTCTAAAAGTAATAATAAAACACTGAAGAAAATACTAAATACATATGTTCAATGACCTTCTAACGACCCGTCAAACTGACTGCAATATCATGTAAAAACCTGTAAATATATAAATTCTAAGATGTTACGTATAACCCATAAGCCAACAATAAAACCACATAAATACCTATTATTGTAGGTTGTAGGTAGCAAGTGATTCAATGTGTTTGAGCAGATTAAGTTGTTAGACAAATAGGGATCGATAGGATGTGTGTATTAATTAGTAGGATTTAAATTTGCTTCAATACTGAATATACATACAAAACCTTTCTCTGCCTCCTCTTGTGCTGTGTGTGCATATATTTTAAGTGGAATGTTATATATGTGTGTGAACGTTATGAAGAAAAAAAATGAATGCATCATTCATATATTGTTCCATTCTATTTGCGTCATGGTATGATATATTATCTGTATATCTTCAATTGGAAACTCCCTTTCTTTATATATTAACACCGGTCTGTACTACTGAAACCGATTTGCTCTTCACCGTGTCTCTTAATAACGTGAATCATTGAGAGAAAGAAACTTAAACTAACGAAACTTTTACCTGTTATATATCAAATTATTAACGGAAGTAGTTGTAGAGTTGTTTGTTGGTGGACGACATTTATATAAATAACTTTTCGTGTGTGGTGTGATTCATCATATTTATATATTATACGTAAATTTACAACTGTTATCATATGTATTACAGATATACACACTTCAATTGCATAGGATCAGTCTTATAGGCACGCCCTTTTACTTCATACTTACTAATACATGAATATACTTCGAAGAAAAACGCCTTCCTAAATTAATTACCAGCAAAACAAAAGAATTTTTGAAAAAAAACATGTTGTGACGAAGGAGAAGAGAAAAGGAGAAGATCAAGTGCAAAAAAACTGAATTTTTTATTAATCAAAAAGTGCTCTCTAACTTATAAAAACTTAAGTGTATTTTACGTGTTGGTATAGTTAGCTAGTTATAGTTTCATCTAGTTTTATGTGACATATATATTGTGTAATTTTTACTATATATCTGTGTGCATTATCAGAAAAACATTTTGTACACTTCTGGGTTTTTTCCTCCTTGTCTTCTTGTCCACTACAGAAACTGATTAGAGTATAATTATAACAAGAGAAAAACAAAAATAATGTTGTCCATGTAATAATAAAACTAAACTGATTTTCAGTTCAGAATCTGCACGTACACACACTCACACACACACATATATTCACACTGCTGTCGTGCAGAAGACGAAAACTCTCAAGCATTAAAAAAAGGAAGAATATCACATGAGAAATAGAAAATATCAAAGGATATATTCTATAAGAAAAATTAATTATAACTGACAATGTCAACAAGAGCACTTTCAAAATGGTAGTTGCCTTCACTAAAAAACTTATTAAACGAGTTATGATTATATTTAATTATTATAATATGTAAAATGTATGTATGTTGTATATGTGTATACATTATAATATTATTAACAGATTGTTGTCGCAAGATTTTACGGTAGGGATACATATAGCGGGAGATTGAGAGAGGTTTTCGGAAGAAGTCAATACAGAAAATTTACAAGGGAGTGAAAATGTAAACGAAAAATGTTAAATTTGTTCCGTAGTTTTTTCGCGACAAAAAAAATATTATATAAGTCAAAGTCCTAATTTTTACATACTGCTGCCACTATACTCCTGCTGCTCGAATCCTTTTCATTCCGAGTTTATGTGTTTTAAAAGCACTCTACTAAAAAAATATATAATCGCCTTAATTTTATGAAGAAAGGGGAGATAAAGTTCGGTGATAAAAAAATATATAATCGCCTTAATTTTATGAAGAAAGGGGAGATAACGTTCGGTGAATTATCGTAAGATACAATTTGACGGTAGAGGAAGTGAGAGGACGTTAAAATAGGATTGGATCCAAGTATTCCCAAAAAAAAGCTTGTAGGGCAGGAACCTTTGTTAAACTTCTTAAAACTGGGAACTGTTATGGCCGGCCAGTGTAAAAGTTGTATGTTGTTTGACATTTCGTTTGTAAACAATCAGTAGTTTTAAGAAATACTTAAGTTTGAAGTTGTTCATAAACTAATAACAAGTTATTTTGGCTAATTGCTATACCACTTGCAATCTGCATTGTGGTTAGGCTTGATGTGCATTGTGCATGCATGTAATTTTTTGGTAATTCTCACATTGCCCCTTAAGAATACTTATAGACGAATACACTAACGTAGTTTCTAATTGTTGTTTAGTAAAGTAATAATGAATGAAAACCTCCACCGAAAAAAATAACCTGCTCATGTGTGGTAGGTGAATTCACCGTCTAAATACATCTGTGTTGTTTTTTCAAGAAGAAGAAATAAGAACTTTAAAAGCAATAAACTAACTTCAGACTTTTTGAAAGGAGTGCTATAAAAACACTTGTAAATACAACGGGAAAAAATGTTTAATTTAAACCGTCTAATATTTTTGAGTAGAAAACTAACTACTTGAACCTTTTCTTTCAAACAAAAAAACTATAGTTTTGTTCGTCTGCCTTATTTTTCATTCAAAAGAGAGATTTTTCACGTATTTATTCGAAACTTGTTCGAGGTTTATCGTGTTTTATACTCATTATTACACAAGAAGATGAAAAAAAACTCACATAAAAAAATACTTTAACAGATGCCTGTTTACCTCACATGTTATCAACTTATATTAATTATTACACTACTTGTACATATTATACATATTCATGTAGGTAAGCCTCGCCGAAAAAAAACAACTTAGAAAAAGTTTAACGAGAAAAAAAATCTGCAGCCTGAGTACTTTATAAGATCATATAAATTTTATAGTTTATTATTAGTTGATATAGACATTCTTATACATTTGCTTAGTGGGAGACCACATCTCTTAACAGATATAAAAAACCATGTGCAATAGAACAAACATTAATATATATATTCAATACCATATATAATTATGCATAATATTTAAAAACTAACACGTTATTGTTGAATACAATACTAATGTGACACACACATATATTAAAAAAAGGTTTATAAAATATTAAAAATAACCAGGAAATGTAGACTCTTAGAAAAAAGTTACGTAAAAGAAGAACATATATAATCCATTCTAGTTTTTGCACTTACAACTTCTTTCTGCTCACGATATCTAATAAATACATTCTTAATTAATTAATTAATATATATATTCAAATTTTAAAACAGAGAATAATAATTATTAACAATTTACCAATAAGAATTGTTAACTCGTTTAATTATGTATTTACTTACTGCTATATAATAATTATTATTACCACAAATATTATTATTATTGATGGAAATTATAATTCTTAAAAAAAGGCATGAATGTCAGTTTGTCTCCTAAAAACTAAACTAATAATTAGCCTAATTAATTAGAACTATTTTAAACCTTTTTCGTGTCAGCCAGACATGTTTCAAGTCTTTTTGTTTTCAAGTCTTATATAGCTACTAACAATGCAAACTTGGGGTAACGTGAAAAGTTTTTGAGTGAGTTCTTGTTGTGAGGTTTTTCTATTTTTTGTCAACGTTCCTATATAACTTCTCGTTGCACATTTTAAAGCACAAGAAGATTACAGTGGAGTAATGGAAGGTAGTGAAGCAGCAGAAAATATATAACTTCATCCTTTTTTTGTTGTTTTACAACTTTCACTACCACTATTCAAGGTCAAAGGTAGCTGTTGAAATTGAAAGCAATGCGCAATGTTGAATCTAATGTTGTTTTTGACGTAATGTGCCGTTTCAAGTAAAATGATAGTTCCCTCTGGATTCATGCCGTTTTTATGCAAGCTATTGGAA
>JAANSM010002754.1:0-14270 GCA_036850725.1 Orchesella villosa | reverse complement strand
ACTCCTAAAACCATTATCATCATACACATTACGTATATAACAATAAAAGATGAGACATCCATGAGAAATATAATTTTTTTGTAAATTTCCGTTTTTCATCATCTTCTTACAAAAAATTGCAACAGAAACATATTAATTTTATTGTTTTTTTGTAAGATTTCCATTTTTGAAAATGATGTTGATGTAAATATTTTTTTTATGGTTAAGTAACAAATTATTATGATACTGGAGACAAATTAATTATTGTTGTTGGCAAAAACGTGATTTCGGGATATATTTCTTTTCAACTTTTTTCCGGTGTTATTGAGAAATGAAAAGAATATTATGGTTCGTAGCGAAAGTGAAAGTATCTTTGTGATACTTTTAAAAACAAAAAAAATCTTAACAACTCTTGTAGCATAATATTATTTAAAACGAGACGATACGATATTACGACCGGGGATTATTAATAAAAAAACAAACAAAACAACAAAAAATATATATAAATATTTATCTATACTTCTTCATCTGTCGGTATATTTAAATATAATTTCACAACTCTTGATAATATATACGTATATTTTCTTACAAAAAACGAAAGAAAATATATAGTTTTAGTCTATATAACAATATATAATAAAACTAAGTCAAAAAATTAGTATTAAAAAATTTCTTTCGCGATATATATTTTATATCGGTAAATATAAAGTATTTCAGTTTATTGTGGCAAATAGTAAAAATGCATGCATGTCATCATCATTGTATTCTCTACACGTAATAAAAATTATTCTTTTTTTGTTTGTTCTTTCGGTCTTCATTTCATTCATTGTAGCAATAATAATATATATATTTATATATAGATATAGGATATTATCTCTTTTTTTGTGATTTTTTTTTGTCAAATAGCTGAAAATTCATTTTTGTTTGTATAAGTTGACAGAATATATATGTATAGATGATTTCACAACAACAATATATTATCTCATCTTCTCTTATATGTATAAACTTATGTATATAAAAAAAACTGTTTAAATTTTTTCCCTGTTACATAACGTTGAACGTATCAACCAGTATAATATATTATATTATTACGCTACACTTTTATATTAATTTAATAAAAATGTGTGTGTGTACCGTGCTCAAAAATTGGTTTCCTTAAAATTTGACTCATTTTTTTTGTAATGTGTTTGATGTGACACTGACATTGGTGAAGAAAAATTAATTCGAGATAAAAAGATTACTTTCGATACAATTGATTTCTACCAGCGTTTTATTAGCATACCAAGTCAAGGTCGAAATATATGAAACAGCAAGGATGAGCTTGGGTTAGGTTAAGGAATATGGGAACAACAACGACATAAAATTTCACCTTGAAACATAGGAAAAATACAGAGAAACATGACGTATATATGAAGTGATGTGAACTAGTTACAATTTGAAGAACCAATTTTCACCATTGTTTTGATTTTTTTTCTTTGCATTTAATATACAGCGTAGCACACTTTTTTTGTTAGATAGATATCATCATCATCATATTGTATCGATTAATAATAAAAATTGATTTTTTCTGGATTTTGAGTTTCGGCTCAATTAACTAATGTATAATATAATATGACCAGCGATAAAAAGTTAAGTAGGTGATGGAAAGGGGAAAGCATCGTGAGTATCGTTAATATAGACTATATATTTATGTTTTATAGCGTAGCTTGTACAAAATAATAAAAACAGGTAAATACGTTGATTTTTTTATGACGCTGTTCGGTTTGATTTCTCGCAAAAAATAATAAGGTGTATATTTATATTTTTTAGTGGTATAATCTGCACGTAACATGAACAAGTACTCAGGAGGGTGAATAATAATATTATTAATCATAACAATAATATATTATATTATATACTTTTTTGTGATGCCCTACGTGATTTTTTGTTGATTAGTTTTTAGCCTACAAAATACTATTGATTTATTAATATAATATAATATTTAAATTTGTATCGTGTTAATTATTACTTTTTTCTTTGATAAAGCATGTCATATCAACATCAGTTTAAGTTCTGGTTTTATATTTTTTTTGTGTGTACACATTTCGGGGCTAAAAATTTGTATTTACAGGAAACGAAACAAAATTGGCGAAGCTTGAAAGAAAATTCAATTTAAACCAGGATGCTCCTTGTTCATGGCCATTTTCATGCAAATTTCTCTGGAAATCGTTCTTAGTTCTTTCTACTTTTACTTTATAAAATACACATTAAGTATCTCTACCTCATCTATGTTCTATAGAACCAAAAGACTTTCTTTTTTACCGAGTATTTTTGCTTGTGTAAGTCTTCATTTTCATCCTTTTAAAAACTAGTTAGTCATTCCACTCCATTTTTATCTTCTATCACTAAATATACCATTGTATCGCATGAAATACGTATTTTCAGTATGATTTTGCCCTGTTTTCATATGCACCTTTGCACCACTTTCCCATAACTCCATTTTATTTATCCAGAGAAAAGTGCAGAGAAAGTGTGTTCACACTACTCCTTCATTGGCCAGATGCACCCACCTAAACTGAAATTGAAACCAAATTGAAAAATAGTTGGGCAAGCTTTAAGCAAATCAAGTAAGAGAGAGAGTCACTAACATCTAATCTGATTAGGTGAATATGAGGTTAGTTTTGCAAAACGTTTTCCTGGGGGTTCGCTATCTCGATTTATTTTTGTATGAAAGGTTCGAAAGCACAAATAGTTTAAAACTGATTTTTTTTCTCGTAGCATCTTCACTTGCTCTATATAAATATGAATTAATACATATAGTACTTCCTGTTCTGACGACTAATTGACTAATGTGAATACAGTTTTTTAAATATATATATATATAGCAGCTTTAAGTATTATATTGGTAATAATAATAATGTATACTTTTTTTTCCAAGATTTTCTTTTGTTTATTTGTGGTTCTGCACACAATAAAACATAACATTTTTAGGTAAAGGGTTAAGGTAATATGAGGATAGTATATCGGTTGTTGTTGTTCTTGTTTTAAATATATATGTATATAAGTGCGATTCTCGCCTACAAAACTAGATATATGTATGTTTATAATAATATATAATATATTTTTTGTAATATATCAGATATATATATGTATATTGGATTATTAAAAATGCTTTAAACAATAATAATACTCATTGAATATATATTGAGGGTGGTTGCACCGCGCTAGAATCACTGGTAATGAAATTATATAAACATCTCGTTTTTTTCTTTTTCCTCTTATATAATCATTTTTTTGTGTGTTTCTTTCTCCCTACAATTAAGAATATAATTGAATTTATGATAATTGATGATAAAAATTATATGTCATCTATTTAGTTTTTTTCATATGCAATAATAATATCTTCCCTAAAATTACAGGTTTTTTTTCCTAAAAATGTTGGTAGTAGCATAAATATATACATTTTTTCATGCATAGTAGTAGTAGTATTTTACCATCTACTTTCTTCAACTTTCATAGCTTATTTACGATTAGAGACTGTTACTACTTTCTACTTATATATTTATATATGTACCACTTCTCTCCTCTCCCTAAAAATTATTAAGACATACAAAAAGCTAGATCAAATAAATATGGGACCACACGACACTTCTTAATGAATCGGGGACCTTCATATATCATATCGATATCATTAACAAAAATCAAGTCTCTTTTTTCCAGCAGTTTTTGTGATTAAAAACAATTCGCAAAAAAGTTGAGGAAGAATAAGAGCTTAAATATAATATTCCTACGATCTACTTTTCTTCTTCCATGTATACTTATAAAAAGTGAAATAAATGCCATAAGTATTTAAAGTCGGAAGTCTTAAACATATTTTGCATCTGCAATCTGCACCTACGTACGTATCAAAACCTGCACATCATATATTCATCATAACACTGAAGAGCTACTAATAATCTGTTTGGAAAAAGGTATAAAAAATGAGTCAACAACAAGTGTTATATCCCTGTTCTCTCTCAAAAAAGTCGTAGTATTTGTCGTGTGTGATTTTTTTTATATAAGCCTATTAGATAAGGTCTTTCATGTTATTACTCCTCTTCAAAAATTGTATGCATGTGTCGTTTTTTTTCTCTCTCAAACGTTTTTGTGTGTGTCTTACACTTTTTACACAATACTAATAAATATATGTGTCTCAAGTGAAAATTTTGAAATTCGTGTGTGGTCGATGATGTGATGTTGAGTGTAAAACAAAACTGTCACTGACTGACTATAATAATATATAATATGTGATGATGTTTCTCGACTTCCTCTTTAGTAAAGCATAAAGTTGTATGTGTGTAGTCTACAAGTAGGGATTTAAAAAAGATTATCAGTTTTTTTTGTATCATTCTTCAACAAATTTATCTCATCTCATTTCTCCTATATCGTGGTTAAATTTTTTTATATTTCAGATCAAGTCTCAATTTGGCTCATCATGTTCTGACCCATTCATTCATTCACTCTACCACCATAATAGACCAACACCGTCATAAAAAAAGTCATTATACAGGACAGGACAATCTCTCAAACATTTCTTATATTCACTCTCACTTCATCCATCCATCCATGATTCCATCCATCCATCTTTTCCACCATCAATTTTTATCCAGTATCATCGTCGTCATTCATTCATTCTTAATTCCTCCTTCAATTTACCCCTCCTTCCAAACTGGTATTGGCAATTCACAGAATTTATTTTTTTACCTAGTTATTTTTATTAAATTTTTACTGTTTCCTCTAAACTCTTATGTCAGAGATGTTTGAGTAGAGAATTTGATTGATTGGATTTTTAAAAAACTGGATTGATTAAATTTGATTTTTTATCCTCTCTGAGTAGATATATTCATTTTTTGTTCTTAAAAGAGTGAAAAAATAAAATTATGTTGCATATCTATGAAATATAGGGAATAAAAAATCTAATTCTTGTAAAAAATGCTCCCCTCCCATATAGTATCCTTTTTTTATGTATGAAAGAATATATAATTATTACAGTTATTATGATTTTTTTTCTTTCAAAAATTCTGGAATAAGAAACATTCTCAGCAACAAGAAGATGTTCTCAAGCACACTACCAAAAAGTTTTTTTCTAATTTTACACAGCTTAGCTCATTCAATCTTATTGTGTATAGCCTACCTCAACAATTCGAATTTTTTTTATTTATTTGTTGGAGACGAATCTTTTTGGAAAAGGTAAAATGTGTAGTGTAAACGTGTGATAAGTATATTTTTTTCTTCTAAAATTGGTTTGCATTTTATATTTCATTTCAATATACAGCCAAAAAGGATGTAATTTCCCATTAACCTAATTCAATGAGCAAAGAGAAGGATAGTATAATCACTGCAATACATATTTTATATATTATTACGACTGCTGATTAACACAGTTCTTACGTACTTGTTGCATAGTCAAAAGTCATTTTTAAGTATATCGTTGTAGGACACACAAGCATTCAACTCACCACCTGCGCATTCTCTCTTACCAATTTACGATATACAATGTATATGAATATGACGCATACAGACAGACACACAGACACACATCAAAACAAAAGAGGCGATATCATATCACGATGATGTGATGATGTTGATTAGTGATAATATGAGATAGATGGTCGGTCACGTAGATTCCTTTTTTTTGGATTGGATGCGAATGTCAACACGAATATTATTAGCATTGACACCCTGATGAATGATGAATGAAAGTTTTTGAACCGCACACACGCATTACATTCTTATTGATAAGGTTGTCTCTTGTCTCATCATGAGTTTTCATTCATTCATAAAAATGTTTTCAGTTGCGCTCACACACACACATACACACATTTACTTTGATGTGCAAAATGGTTTTGAGGTATGTTCCATATATCCTTCAGGAAAATAAAAATGCTTAGTACCAACCATAACCATCTACTGATTATATTTTATAACAGTTTAAAAGCGTACAAAAACCTGGATGGTGGTGGTAAACGTTAATATATAGTGTGAGATAGAAAAAACTTTCGTTTCAAAAACTTTATAAAATAAAAAAGAAACATTGTCAATGGAAGAATAACTTCAGACATGTTCAAGTAACTTGGAAAAACTGAATTGTAATTTGGCTGGTTATTTTATATACGGTTTATATACCCCTCTTCTTTGCATATTTGTATGAAAAATTATTAAATAGTAATTAGTATAATAATATGTATGGAAAAAATACGTATATTATGATTTCCCATCATTCATCATCGATTTGCATTGACTATTTGACTTCGGCAGGAATTTTCGATTATTCTTTTGTTCTCTCTTCTATCTCACTTGAAAGTTTACAAAAGTACTAAATGTAGATGATTGACTACGAAACAAGTATCTTGAACATATATCAAATTGGCTGGAATTTCCGTGGTAGAAGAGCATAAATATTCTACAAAAAATCATTCATACGTTTTGACACATGCACAATAAGCCAAGAGGAAATATCAAATGTTATTTGCAATATGAAAAAATGTCTTAGAAGGTCCAGTTCTTTTGAATAACAAAATGGCCAATATCCTACTTGATTCCCGAATACATATTGGCCTAATTTTAATATCTCATCATTTGCATCTTATCAATCAGCTCAGTCATTCAAAGTTTTCCTTTTTTTAGAAGAAGAAAAAGCTTCAGTGATAATAATTATTGCATTTTGCATTGAGATTAGTTCTTTTTTTCTTTCTTTCTTTCTTACATACGCAAACGTTTGGTAAAGCAGAGCGGTGCGTCTCTAGTCTCTGGTCGCTGGTCTACCTCACTGAAATGACATTGAACTATACCACCGCTCCACTCCCCACCCACCCATGACACGAAAACCAAATTCGTTTTTGGATATTAATATATATATTATATATATTTCATTCCTAAATCACTCACTCGCTCCTCTCATGACTTGCGGTTTTCACTTTTTCTTTCATAGCTTCTTAAAGTTTGCAGTCTGAATAAAATTATCCTACATATATTAGCAATATACACACACAAAACGAAGACTATACATACACATCTTTTCTTCCTCAGTTCATTCTTATATAAATGCATATAGCCATAGCCTACATCTCATAGTCCACACAGCTTGTTGTGCTGTAATAATTACTTTTTGTGTAACCTGATTAGTAATCTGGTTCTTGTCCTTGCAAACAAGTCATCTACAAGAGGAGCTGAGGGTGTATATTAAACTATTACTGTATTGGCTACATATCTCACCCTCTCTCTAGTCTGTACAACACCAAACTGCCTGTCTACTCCTGTTTTCACGATCATATTTTATTCTTCAATCACCTACTCTTACTAGTTTTGCCGCAGCAACCTCTCAAAAACCTCTAGCCTTCTTATCATATTACAGTTTAGTATATCCTCTATACAAATTAGTTTACTTTTGTAAGCCGAGGTAAAATGCGACGACTTTACAGGAAAAAGGATGACTCACACAACAGCACGTTAAAAACCCAGATTTTGTCTGAAATATTGTTATATTTATAAATGCTGTCCGGCAAATCCAAACGTTTGACTACCTACTAGAATTTTTGAAAACAATTTGCGTGCCAACACGCATTATATAATAATATATCCTTTTTCTACAAGCAGCTGGAATTTTTCACCACCACTCTCATTTTGATATGAATAGGACATTATACTTCTTATTGTAACGAAATGAATCGGATGCTTTCAAAATGCATCCCCATTGTATCTCTATGCTATTTTTCCATGCATATATTGCTTTTTGACATATATATGAGATTATATGAAGCATATTGATCATGATCGTGGCTAAGATGCAGCTACTAAATGTACAGTATTTTAGATTGCAAAATACCTAGAAAAATTGTAAAGCCAGCAGCTCAACGAACGGAAAATACCTTTAATTGGAGCATAATATTTACTATGATTTTTATTGAAGTATACACAATGACAACCAAAATTTTCTCTGTTCGTTAAAACTATAATGGCTTCACATTTTTTGAAGGTTTTTATTTTTCGTGTCTATCCTAACATGTCCTGGATCATCGTTATATGAATGAGGTAGACATAAAAACAATAAATGATAACAATAAATAAAACATCTACAAGATCAAGTTGCACTCGTGTCTGTTGCCAAAAAAATGAAAAATATACGTTCTTATTTCCGAAGTCACAGGTAAATTAAATAATATATATACTACATACGAAGAAGAAAACATCTACAAGATCAATTTGCACTCGTGTCTGTTGCCAAAAAAATGAAAAATATACGTTCTTATTTCCGAAGTCACAAGTAAATATATACTATATAAGAAGTCAGTTCTTTGTATGTAGTTTTTTCTAGCGATAATAATATTTCTATTTTCTCGAAAAAAATCTGAACTTAATAATTTTTTATTTACATGCTGTCGTCTTGCCAGATCGCGGATCCAGGAGTAGTTTCCAAAGTGGGTGATTCTCCGAGTCCCTCATCCCGATCAAAACTTCCCCAGAGTGAGCTTGTAACACTGACGGAGTTGTGTGTGTTGTTGGCGACAAACAAGTCGCTTAGCTTAGTCTGGGAGCCTCCAATACTGTTGGGAACACTGCCGCCAAACAAGTAGGAGTCTTCAGAGCGAGAAGATGACATGAGTCCATCTTGACCAGTGGTGTCAAGAAAGGAGAATCCCAAGTCGGAGAGTTGGCTGTACACGTTCCCAGCAGTCACAGCGACTGTTTGCCCATTGTTAGAGGTGACTGCACCAACTTGACCTGCTGCGATAGCATTTTGTTGAAAACCATTCAAAGAGTTGAGGGAGGAGAGACTGCCTCCACCACTGTTGCAACTTCCTACTGATCCTTGATTCACTGCACCAATCCCATTCTGTGCCATTGCAGAGACACTGGATAAACTGCTGGAGAGTGAGTTGATAGCACCCAATCCAATTCCAAGTCCTTCCAGGCCGCCAAGACCACCCAAACCGGAGAGTCCATTCTTGTACAGGCTGGCCAAAAGCTCAGCAGAATTTGTCAGATCTTCTTGACCAAGGTTTTGAGACTGATTATCCATTGGCAAGCTGCCAGTTCTGATAGCAATGTGAGCTTCAATCTCTCTCCTTGCCATTTGGACATTGTCTGGAAGTCCAGTTACCTCGAAAACGGGATCTTTGTCACGGGATGGGGTCACAATGTATGTGTGCGTTTGCTGTTGAATGCGTTTGATAGTGGCACCCTTGGGACCAACGACGAGACCAACCACTCGGTATGGAACTCGCACCTGAATTGTAATTTGCCCCGGTACTGGAGCTGGGGCACATGGCCCTCCATTTGCAGAGCCACCCTTCCTTGAAGCACGAATTTGAGAAAAGTGTTCTGCTGCGCTGAGAATCTCCCGTTTAGCAGCGCTCACATCTTCCTTACGACCTGTCACCACAAATACCGGCTCTTCGCCCCGAACTGGCGTCTTGATGTATGTGTTTGTTTTTGCTCTCAATGCTTTGATCTTGCATCCTAATGTAAAACAAAAAATACACATATTTGATTTCTGATGTCAAATCATTTTTTATTGTTGCGCCATATTATTAATGCAAGTATGTGACCTAAAGAGATTTTAAGTATTTTTATTTATGCACACATTCCATTTCATGAAAACTCAAGTGTTCATCTTTCCATAATCCGATCGTAATCATGACCATAAATATGACTCGTTTCTCAGTTTCATGCCCATTATACCCCATTAATATGTTGACCGACAAAGTCTTTAAAACCCCTTTTAAGGACGATCGTAACAATCATTTCCAAAAAATATTATGCAAATCGTTGCACCAAACTACAAAAGTCACTCAAAACGAAAAACGCTGCAATATACAACCCCACTGGAATTCATGCGCATTTATAAACATGACTCGGCTCAAAAAGCCATCCATGGTGGCAAGGCATTCCTTTCCTTCTCCTATTCTCCTTTTTCACCACGAAGCCATCCACTTCTCTAACTTCCATTCCATTCCACTTGAGGCATATGTAGTGGAATCCAAAAAAGACTATAAAAAGGAAATGCATAGCCTATAAAAGGATAAAAGCGTACATCATCGGTGCTCTCCAAAAACTGAACACGGTCGCTCGCTCAGTACATACAATATTGCACCGCATGCCAGTAGATATAACCCTACCTACTCAAAGATATGCTTGTTTGTATGACTATCCATATATTATATGGGCGACCGACCATTCTGGAAAAAAAACTTATTCCTCTCTCTCTCTCTCTCTCTCTCTTGCCTCCTGCAACTGCCACATTGAAACGTAAACCAAGTATTACATTACCACATCCGCAAGATCATCACCATCATCAGCATTCACTGTCGTGTCGTGATGGAAGTTTTAGCTTTCATACTTTACTTTATAAACGAAACTCTGAAGGACTCTTCCACTTTACTATACACTTCAGTCAGCCCCAGATAATTTTCTAGGTTGTAGGTAACAAAAAGTAAAAGACGCAACGTTTCCTCTGATACTTCTGAAAATAACCAAAGCAAAAAAAAGGAGAACCAACATCTCCCGTCTCATAGAGAGCCGCAGTCGTAGTGCAGTATCAAAACCTATACTATACCATCACCACCATTTCATGATCGTGCATGCCTTTCTTCATTTTTTGTCTACAAAGCTAAAGCTCATATAGCTCACAAAAACCTACGTGTATCCTTTACCTTCCAAAAAAATCTACATTAATGGATCAAACATAATAAAGTCCTGCAGCTATGGTACGCAATATACACAACAACACAACTTTACACATATAATATGCATCATGAGAAATTTATGCTAGTGACCGTGATGGCCACCCTCCTTCTCTCCTTTTCCCTATGTTTCATTTCATATGACATTGCATTGTATTTTATACTTCTTTAAACATCCGTTAACAAAACCTCACATCTGGAGCGGAGTCCCTGTCTAAACACCCCATTTTTCTCAACAGACAACTTTGCCACGACACAAAGTTTCATTTGACCGAATTCGGTTCCTCCACAAATCCACACGTTTCATCAAGAATCACAATCATAACTACATATGGATTTTCTCCTATAAAATAGATAAGGGAAGCATCATCATCATCATGAATCTCCGTTTTATGAAAGGAAAAGGGTTGCAGTTGCACATGGTGCGCAGTTGCATTAAAAAACAGTTGTCAGAGCCAGAAAAGCCAAAAGCCTGTGGCAAAGTTAAGTCAAGTCGTAATCATGTACGTAATCTAAACTAAACGCGCAACTCAGCTCGGGTCGTTGCTTGTTTAGTTTGTATATAGTGCATCAGCTATAAAAAGAATACAATGCACCATTTTTCTTATCACGAGACGAGCGATAGCTCGATAGCATGGAATGCAATTTATGCATATACGAACAATAAAGAGGCTTCTCTCGCTTATGTCATCATTACGTTCCCAAACACTGCATTTTTATTTTAAGGTGAACAATTGGGCGGATAAGAAGAATATAAAGAGAAGAAGACGATGACTGGTGTAACCTTTACTTTACATTGTAACATTACTATCAATATCCACACACACCGTACCTATTAGATTACTAACGTCTGGCTAGGCTCAAGATGTGCTTTGTCGTTGTCGTCATAATGTATGTAAAAGGAGTCTGGTTGCATAATGAGACTAAGGTTGTTGAGAAAAAAATAGGAATACGAATGAGCTCGCTTAAAAAAGATACATTCCAATCCAATAGAACCACAAAATATATTCATGGAATAATCAATATATATACCGTACATACAGTATAAGAATAATATGTTGATTCTGAGATAACTAAATAACTAACAAACAAAAAAAAGATGCAGTAGTGTGATGTGATTTTGATGCGCCTATGTAAATCACGAAGGAATATAAATGAACAACTAGATGGAATCCTATAGACTCTGTCTATATGACCATAGCATATTTAACAAGATGATGGCGATGGCCAGCAGCTTCTTCTTCCTACGCTGGATTTGTTGGATAGGATGGATGGATGAGATGAATTAGGAGAGATTTTTGACTGTCGCTTTGCTGCTGTTGCAACAACCAAAGAGAAGATGAGATGAGAAAAATAAGAGTTCAAGGTGGCTTGCTCATTTTTGGATTGTTGATTTGCTATATGGCTTGCTTTGCAAGCAGCAGGAGCAGCAGCTTTACTTAGTAGACTGTTGTTCGTTAAGATACCTACGTTCTTCGTCATCATCATCATCACCATCAAGGTGTATCATTATTAGAAGTGATGTTTTTAGTGCCTACATTTTACCTTTTCTATCTCTCATATGCAGCTTTTTTTTGACGTGATGTAGATGGATGTGTGCTGGTCACAAAAAATAAGGAATGCTTGTCTTTGCCTTATATCCCCAAAATGTAGCAGCTTTTTTAGAAGAATTGCCATCTCAAAAATTTACATGGAACCATGCAAATGCATTCTATATAAACCCGTGGAGTTCTTTTTCTTTTCTAAGAACTTTTGTCAGAAAAAGCTGGATCTCAGAAACGTACCCTAATGCCCATTTGACTAAAAGGAAAAAAGCAGAGGCAGCAGAGGAGGCTAAAATAACAAGCTTCTCTCTACTCTATACTTCTCTGCTCCTGGCTCGATTTGTAGTCATCATCATCATCAACAACAAACCCACCACCATTCAGTTTTTACAGGCATGGGATAATACTATCTAATTCACAATATCCAGCACAAAAAAAGCAGCTAGCAACACACACATAATACACATAGACCGAGAGAGACAGAGACAGACACATGCATTGCATGCATGCAATCTAAGCCTCACCAACTGCCCAAAAATGTGAGTGTATCCAACAAAAAGCATAGAGGCACATTCTTCCCCAACTCGACTTCTTTCTTTCTTTCATTTTTTCATGAGTTTTGTGTCGAGTCTATTCAACAAAGACGTTTTGCTGGGCTCTAAAAACTTCTTGCAGAGGGGAGATCCCACATCCACATCCCATGCATCCACCGTAACAAAACGAGAGAGAGAGAGAATCCAAAATCCATTTACATACACAATGGCAAGCTACTACACTCATTTTCTTCTCAAGAACGGCTTCAACAGGAAAACGAACTACAGAGCCCTTGAACTCGGGATGGCGACGATCATGATGATGATGATACATGATGTTCGTTTCGTTCTTTCATATCCTCTCTTTTATATGCCTTATGTTCACAAAAAGCAAACTTGTATAACTGCCTACAGCCAAAAGCTGAAACTACCTCATCTCACATCTCACTGATGATATAACCTCAATATATATCTCTTTGCATACAAAGATACATATATGGAACAAAAAAACTACTCAATCATAATCTTTGTGTGAGTAATAAGCATTGTATAAAAGTACACACACACAGACTACTGAGACCGAAGCGCTCTTTTTCTCAGAGATATGGATATTTTATACAGAGTACATAAGTACAACTGGAAGCAATCATCATATAACCATTATCTTACTTCTACATCCACCTTTTGTGTTCCTCTTCTTACATCACATCACCAATACCTTCGTTTTCTGCCCTCTTAAAAAAACTCTCGTCCATTACCACCAATAAACTCAGCTAGAATCTTCCTTTTTATGAGTTACGATGAAATGATGATGAAAGGAATTCACGATTCACATTCACCTTGTCCATTTGGACCCGATTTCTATATGTGCATTCATATGCATTCTCCGAACTTGTACTTCTCCAAGTTATCTATATACGTTGTTATTCCATGCTCACTCGGCTTCTCTCTTTTTCCTTCCCTTTTTTGTTGTTGCTGAGTTTGCATTCATTCAATGTACTCAAATGAAATGAAAATGAACAAAGAAGTCTGCAGTTGCATACCAAAACTTTAGTTAGGTAACTTTGTATAAATCATAGATGCCTATCACGTTTAGTTATGCAAGAACGATATGAAATAGGAAGGAAATCTAGCTTTTTAGCAACTTGATTAATTTACCGGATTGAAGTCATCTTAACTACTTTTGGTACTACTGGAGACGACATCCGAAAACATTTACGAAATGTGCACTTGCACATATAATTTATGATTTTATGATAGAATAATATCAACCATTAAAGAGCTTAACAATGAAAGATGAGTCATCATAATGTACTTTTCTTGCTTCCTACGGAAGTTAGTAAGGAACTTCCGTCGTTTACTTTAACTGCCTCAAGAATTGCAAACAATGCGTGAAGAAGATTGTACCTCAATTTCCTTATTCCCCAACCTACCCTTGTGCTCTTGTGCAAGATCACATAATAACAAAAATCCTTCTCAAATTTATGGCCGTTGAGAACGTAAAGAAAGATGGT
>JAANSM010002753.1:0-14275 GCA_036850725.1 Orchesella villosa | reverse complement strand
AATCGTACGGGGGAAAATAAGACCACTCTGTACTCACTACATATACACACACCTTGGGTTTTCAGACTGGCTTCATATCCTAAAATTTTATGTTGTACAAGTTTAGTATAGCTGCTGTTGATAATATGAACAAGTAAGAGTGGTGTTACTTATTGAAAATTGGAACACTAAAAGTGTGTTAACAGAATAACATAGTTTTCAGTTGAATCTCATCTTCTAGGAGTTCAATTACAGGTTCACATACAGTGGACAAAATTTTGCTGGGGCTAAAAAAATTAGGTTGTATGCTGTTTAAATGTATTAAGATAAATGAAGAAATTATTTTTGGTTAAGCTACGTATTTTTTAGTTTTTGAAAACCACCTTCAGAGAAAACCAAAATCTGAAAGTGCTGACTTTTCACTTGCTCACGTAGTCAAATTATGGATATACCATGATCATAAACATGCAAGTTGCTAGCTTGTTGACTAGTTGACAGTTGGAAAGATGTTTTTCATGCAAAAAATGCATTCATTTTTGGCTAGTCCAAGTCTTACCTCATTATGTAAAGTCTAGGATGTGGAATGAGTTATATCTTCCACAAAAAAAATTTCCTCTGACTACTCCTACTGAATATATAAACTTTTTTATATCAGAATTTATATATTTCTGTTTGCAAAAGTAATACTCACCACATCATGTAATCATCGATGTAGAAAACTTAAAGAACCTTATACATTGAGATCTCTGGTTTAAACATTTGATGCGTTTATAAAGCACCAATCACAGCTGTTTAAAAGCTATTACGGCATGTTTTCGATATCGATGAACATGAGCATGTACAAGTTATTTTTACATTAACCATAGGTTTTGCAACTGTTTCGACAATAAAACATATATTTGGCTATTGCGATATGATTTTCATGGCATTATTTGTGCTGAAGGAAAAATAAATCCAACTTCAAACGAAGAAACAGTACAATTGCTGGTATATTTTATAACCTTAGCGCATTGCCTTTAAAATCTAAAAACTTGTTTAAGGGCTTGAAGAAAAGGCTTGCTTTATGTTTGCCACTGATGCCGCATAATGTGAACAAATAGAGTTTAGCATTATCCTTTCCTTCCACAGTTGTACTTACTTATATGCTATGTACCAGCAGCAAAAATTCAGATTAGAAAAGGAGCAAAGAACGTCCTGAGAAAAAGTTATAATGGAGAGAAAGGAAGAGAAAAGAAAGCAGCATCAGGAGCACGTGTCACATTGACCCATTTTAGAAGGCTCATGTAAGCTTCTCGTTCTCTCGTTTTCTCTCTCTCTCAGATCGTCCTTTTTCAGCTCCTAGTATAAAATACGATTGACGATTTCAGCACGGACGCGATCAGAGTGATCCAAATACAAAGCTTTGCATACATATACACCCTTTTTCCATGCTAGATCATGGAGACCTGGGCCACATAAAGGGAGACGTCGAGCTTCCATACACAGTGTAGTAAAGCTTCTGTGTTGCACCCTCGGATATGATCCGCACTACATGTTTGAGAAAATTCACAATTCAGAGAGCTCCGAGTTGAGCTACTTGGACTTGGACTACACCTTACTTTCTTCAGTCCCAGTGCTACTCCCTTCACTATATACTGCCCGCTTCTACTTCATCCATGTTTTATCCACAGCAATGTAGTGGCAAACCTTGTTTTACTCGAAACACAATACAGTACTTTCGATTTCACTGAACGTTCTCTACATCAGATGTATACAATATAGATGTGTCTGTCTGTATATCTCCGCTACGAACTATATGTTTTATACGTCTAACCCACTTTCTCAGACTAGAGTTTAGTTAGTTACCTTCAACGGCACTGGCACTGCTACTGAACCATCTCTCTTTAACTGTTGGCTGTTGTGTGTGTAATTGCATACACTAAAATGAAGTACCGTCTGAGAAATGGTTTCTCCCTTAATATGAAAAAGATATAGGGACGAGCAAATATGTATATACCTAAATAAATATATACAAAAACCTGACAAAAACCTATATACACTTGCACATCCATGCATTTGTCTCGTCGTTTTTCGTAGTTTTCAATTGGAATACCGAATTTTCATAAAATAGCACTTGATAGGATTATAGAATTAGGAAAACATAAGCCTTATGTAAAGCGTTTAGAAATAACTATCTCGTGCTTTACACTTCAAGATGATTGGCGATTTTCAAATATCAGCAAAGTTGTGAGTCATAACTTATGACATGACATATTAAGTTGATTATATATAAGTATACCTCTATTCGTATAGCAGTACAACTCAAGGGCGACGCTTTGAGACGGTATAATCAAACTGATGAAAGGTTATGACATGTAAATAATGTTCATGAAAGGTAACCTGCTTCATAACATAACCTTTAGAAACTTCATTTCATAACAAAGTGGTAGTGGTGGTATTGAAGCTTTTCTTCGAAAATCGCAAATTACTGAGGATGGAGTGAACTCATTTTGGAATTAACTAAATAATAGTTTACTACAATAGTAAACTAATAATCGTAAGTAATAGGTAAGGATAACATCCTGCTACTGTTCAATAATATGTTTGTTTGTGACATGCTTCATATATAATACGGTAATTGGCAAAGCTAATAGCATATGAATGAAGGGGATTAGAGATTGTGTGTGAAAGATTAAAGGAACTCCATTTGCTAGAAGTTGCAATCATCCACGCTGTCAAAGCCCAATGTATATAGTATATATACCTACATCATACTTGCATACGGGTGTTTTCCTAGTTTTCATAGGTTCATAGGGATCGTTGATATAGAACATCAACACTGCACTTTCAAAAGAACTGTTATGTAAGCCAAAAGAGAGAGTGAGAAATTGCATGAGATATATATCTATACTATATGAGCATTGTATTAATCTAATATGTATTGTTTGACGACATGAGAAAGAGAAAGTGAATGAAATCTGCATTTTCCACGTAGTTGGCTCAAGACGCTTATTTTTAGTTTTTTGTTTATGATTTTTTTCTTTGGTTTGATGCAGAGCGTAGAATATACAATGCCAAGAAGGGCGGAGCATACCTGTGTACTACCTGTGAAATCACGGTCAAGCTCTCGTAGAAGGAAGGGAGAAGGGAAAAGCAAGGAAACTGAGGTCTAAACCTGGCTTTACTCATTTCTCCCATCTGCCAATTGCGACTGCGGTTGGAGATAAGAGCTTTGTTTGCAGTGAGTGAAAGATTATTGTTGTTGATTCGTTGTATATAGCAGGTATGTTTCGCCTAATACTGTTAAAATATGCGTAAAACAATACATCTTGTCTATTTTTAATTTGGAATTCATGAATAGAAGTCGAAATTTCAATTAAAGATGATTATGTTCTGCTTTGTCATCCTTGACCTTTTTTCTCATTTCTTCCGAGACGCCATAATTTCTTAAATATGAGTTGCAATTCTAGACAAATGCCGTTGTGTAATGAATGCTATTGAAATAGTGAATGCATGCCTGCTTGAGATGTATACTTATCATAGGTTGGGTTCATTTTGGTTACTCGTTCTATTAAGGAGTTGGCAAGTTGGACATATTCTTGTGTAGGTCGGCATTTGTAACAGTAGGGCTCTTTGTGTCGACTGATGACTGTGAAATCCTTGTAAATATGTGTTTATTTTTTGTTTCCGGGTCGAAAGGTGCACAAGGCTGTAGCAACTTCACCTATTCAAGAACCTGGCTTGGAGGGTGCGGCAAGAATGACTGCAGGTGCCAAATCCCTTCATGTCAGGTTCATGGGAGTGGGCGAAGACAAGGACGGGCGTTTCATAGGAGGACCTGGCGTTAGGAAAATAGTGCCAAGTAGTTACCTCAGTGTTCCGTATTCAGGAGTTCCCCCAGGGGTAGGGGTTAGCGGCTCAATCATTCATCCTCATGACCTGGGTCCAGGTGGAGGAGGAGGGACGACGACAGAAAGCTCAGAGTCTGAAACAGAAAATAATCATTCAGTGATGGAGGAGGACACAACCACTACACAAAAATTCCTTCTGCTCATTGATCAACTTTCCCTTGATCAGAAAAGACACTTGACCATCAAAGACATCGGAGTGATACTGGAGCGACTTTCGTCGAAGATAGTTGACGTCGAGCGACTTGACCGTGAGAGTGAGGCTGAGGACTGTTTCAACTGGACAATCAAAGCCACAATTCGTGGTGATTTCCTCAGAGAGCTTGGCGTCATCTATAATGGCAATTTTTACGCAATTTCTGAACATCCTGCTTACTATCCTGAGCATGGCTCATCTGACTCGCACCAGCAAGAACAACAACAGGATCAACCTCCGCCACTGCCGTCACATCAAACCTCCTCCACTGGCTCACAGACTGGTTCTCGCAATTCTGCTGGCAATGGGGCTAGTGGTGGTGGCAACAACACTGGTCATCATCAACCGTCAGCGTCTCACGCCTCCCGAATTGATGACGAGGATATGAAACTTTAACATTCCCTTTTATGATATGATAACCACAGTCTCAAATTATTGTGCTCTCTTTCTCACACAATACCTATACTACAATTCCGTAAATCTACATACATTAAAAATACATTATATACATTCTCCGTAAGTTCGTATACACACGTATGTAGATGTATATAACTCATAAAACGTTTACAGGTTTCTTCTGCTGTACAACCTCAGTTTCACCAATTCTCACCACTTTCCCCCAAACTGAATATGCCAAGTGTTGTCGTCCTACAAAATTTGTGTTACCAATAATAATGCAGTCCTGAACGACTACGAAAAGGTGCACCTGAATACTGCCATATTTCCCTTCGTTTCTACACAAATGCATTCATTTTTTGCCTAATTGACCTTGTGTATTATATTATAGTAGTATACACTTTCCTTTCGATTTCGTTCAACCATGAACACTGCCGGAAATTCGATGTCTTCTACATTTTGGGTTGTACACAATCAATAGATTACACACATATTAATGCCAATAATGATTCATTCCTTCCTCACTCGTTGTTATATAAGTAGACGGTAATTTGATACAAAAACTAAAACCAATGATTTCAATCCTTCATTATGCATAATGATCAGAATTTTACAGAGCATTTCTCATGACATCTCACAGACGTCATCGTCTCCAGGTTTTAAGTACTACTCACACACGAAAATATAAACATCCAGATATCAAACGAACATAAAATACGGAAACAACTCGGTGGTATTATATTTTTGTCTTTTTCGTACTACTAACAATATTTATAATGAATTACTTAAAAATGTGCCAATTACCAAATACTTGGGTCATTGGAACCAATACGAAACGTCTTGTTCAACCAAGATTGCCAAAACTCTCTTTACCCTTTGAGTCAAATGTAGTTTGCAAAAAGAAAAGCAGTATCAGTAGCATCATACAAATGTGTATGCCACTTGATTTTGAAACGCCAAGCTGTATTTTTTATTAAAGAACATAATAGCAGTTCTCATACACAATCGTTATACCCACACATTACACAGCTTTAGTTTTCATTTAATAAAGGTAAAACTACTCAAAACTTATGATTTAAAGAAAAAGAAGAAAATTTATTTTCACTATCAGTTTTACCGTTGGCATCTTTGTCTTTAGCCCCTCTAACCATATATATGTTTTTTGTATTCTCAAACTAATTCTCGTTACTACACAATATAACATCATGTTTTGCTTGGTGAGAAAGAAATATATCTTGACCATCTTTGATGGTCAGGAGTCTATATACACTTTAGGAATTATTATATTACGGGAAGGGATTAGGTTATTATACACAAAACTTACGTACACACATGCATCATGCAACATTGTATTGTGGACGGGGCTGCTGTGAAAGATGTCAAATTTTATGAATTGGTACTAATTCAATGTAAATTGCTACACTAAAGATTCTGTATGCAAAAAAAAACTTCAGGTTCATATATATGTGTCAGCATATTCTTATCTACACTTAAGGAAAATGAAAAAGCTCACTGGATTCTCTTTTATATTGTAAAGATATTAAATTATATAATACATAATACTACATATATATATATACGCTACAGTTAATATTAAGTCATAAAAAATATGGATACATAAGAGAACTTACTATACAAAACGGAAAATATGAACTTTGGAATAATACACAAGGATTATAGATGTGAAAGTTTTTCCAAAAAAAAGGTTATGTATTCCGTGTAAGAAATATAATATATATTACGGCAGTGTCAATAGTTTGAGAGGAAGAGAAACGCGAATGTGTGCTACAACAAGGGCAGATTTTATCCATGTTGTATTGCTATATATATACTCTGTCAGGCCAGAAGAGTTCTGCTGAAGAAGAAAAAAAATGGCAACCACATATAAAATATACTTACATGTTCCATCATGATGATCATAAAATATATGACTGCATGAGAAGGCGTGACTGTGTGTTTATAATATGTGTGTATAGCATGATTGACAGACGCAACAGCATTTTCATAAATCAACTATACTGGCCGACAATGTTCTAGGCTTCCATTCACATAAAACTATTATGTTACAATACAATTGAGTGCTTCATAGACGGAAATATTTAATAACTTAATTTGTAATTGCATCATTTAAATCCATCATCATATTATATATTATGTACTATATGAATGTTTTAGACAATTTTTGAGGTGTGTGCTGTTAACAAAAAAATGGCTGGTGCAGGTGCATGTAGGTAAATTATTACTTCATCGACCTAAGCAACTCGATCGTTCAAAAAAAAACTTTTATGTATGTTATTGTAAAACTCATATATAAATGTATGTAAGGTTATAACTATATAATATGTATGTGTAATAAATTCGCTTATTATGTTTAGTTTCTACAAAATACAAGTTACTTTTTAAATGCTAGAATATATTTGTGTAATAATAAATACTTATACGGAAGGATTAATAATCAGTGTGTGTGCGCACGTTTGAAAATAATATGTAGGAAAGAACAGAATTTAATAATTTGTTGTTGTTTGCGTCAGGAACTAAAATATGGTTTTTCATTGGAAAAGATATGCTATTCCTAAAAACTAATAATTGTATTTATTAGCTAGTATAATAAAATAGTATGTACGTTACTGTAATCGAATACAAAAAAATGCATAACGTTGGATATATAAACGACGACGATGGTCAATGGTAAACCGAAATCGAAATGCACAATTAGATAGTAAGTTGTAATAATGACATATTGTTTTTGTAACGACGCGATCACAGATGTGAAATGTTAATACTGACGAATTGAAATCTTTAATTTTATATTTGTTCCATATATATTTGATTTGAGAGGTGGTGGAGCTTTATGTCTTCGAGCCTTTGATGACTCAAAAACTCCTTCTATGAGCCAAATTAATTGAAAAGAAAACGCCTTTAAGATCGGTTTGTGACGAACATACAGTTTTTAATTTTTATAAATATAGCTTGCTTATGCCTTCACCTCATTTGGCTTAATAACCTTGAAGGGAAATAATTGAATGTATTAATATGAAAATTTTAGGAACAGCTGCCTCACGCCAAAAATTCGAAACTGCCAAGGCACAAACTTTAGCGATAAACTATTTAGCACCAATCCTTATTATCATCCTTATATTTCAGTTGATTGGGGTAAAGGTTGACAGTACAAGAGTCTATTATTATCTCTTGCAATTCGACTTAATGCAATTGTAGAATTGTTTATTCGTGTCACTACTAAAACTATATAAATGTCTGTTGTCGCATTAAATAGGAAGCTAAAATTTTTGCATTTATGTACATATTACTGATTTTCAAGATGTTATATATGCGTTAGCGTTTGCATTGCCGTTTAGACTGTGGTACAGTGGGCAGTAAATATAAGTTCAACGATTACGATGATGTTCATATTAAAGTCTTATACAGCGTATTCAACACTTTACTAGAAAAGTGGGATATCAATTTAATTAGATTCTCTGAATGAGTTTTGATATTATGTACATTACTATTGTATACAGCAGGCTGCAGGTCAGCATGTTGTCGTATTAAGGTGCTGTCAGTTTTCTGTCAACATGGCCCATACACACACACACGACTTATATAACTTTCAACTTGACTTCATCTAGTGAAAGATATTATACTAATATGGGAAAAGTTATTTGTTCTTATCAACTAATTTATTTCGAGAAAATAATTGATGCATTGCATGCATGTACAAATGTAAAAAAAATTATTATAATTTGTATCATATACACAAATTTATTATATATGCGTGTGCGTAGTCTGCTGCTGTACAAATGCATTTTTACATGGTTTAAAAGGGATATGTATATGTGCTTCATGTTTGTTTTTCTATATATCGTACATATATAGTCATGGTGGTGCTAAAAAATTGTTAGACTTGAAACGATGAAAAGAAAGATATCCTTGAAACGATGCAGTTAAACAAAATGGCAAAGAAAATTTTCCAGCTCGAGTTATATAATATATGTGTATATTAAATTTTTATCATACAAAAGGAGGAACAAAGATGTCTGGGAAAAGGGCTAAGGGTGAAGGGGTTTGAACAAATAGAAAAACCTCCCGTTTGGTTGATTGTGTAAAGTTGAACTTGAATGCATCAATGATATATACTTATAGCTTTAGCTGACAACGTTCATTAGTTTACTAAACTATATTGTTTTCAACTTGGAGGCCTACACACATGTAGTCAACACGTTTTTTGGACGAAGTCGAATTTAAATGTGTAAGCATAAAAAGAAACTGAATAGTTTTCATTTCAAATGAGATTACTTATCAATGACAATGCTCTTGAAATAAAAGTCTTTAGTCGTAAGTAATACGGTATGTCAATCATTACATGTATTATTATTATAAATATTCACACCAACAAAACGGTAGAAAAAGGGGAGGGTTGGACAGGTATGAAGCAGAATAAATGATAAAAGCTTAGTATAGTAAAACATCCTTACCTACCAAAGTATTCGTATTTGTGTACCTAATTGTTTTAAAAGCATAATATAAAGAGTGCTTCAAATAACTATATCCCGTAAGAAATTACCAAACATTCATTCGTCAACAGTAACAAAAAAAAAAAAAAGGAAGGTGGTTATCATTACATGTGTATGTGTGTGGAACGAGCACATAAACTATATAGAGAATTAGATGTTTTTTCTTTTAAAATAAAAAAAACATTCACACTATATATGGCTAACTCTGATGACTGATTGAGATGAGACGTGGTCATCCTACATGATTCCTTTAATAATAGTGACAAGTTTTGTATGGAATGGAAACATCAATAACACGATATAACATACATACTACATACTATATACACGAAACGGTTCGATTTAGCTAAAGAAAAATAATATGATTTATTTTGTTGTGACCGACAAATAATTTGTTTCCCGTTAATTTTTTTTACTTGTTGCTCACTTGAACACTTTATAATATGATGTTTTGATTGAGCTTAAATATTTACAAAAATTCTTAACATACATGGATATATGTCATGTCAGACAAATTGATTTCCTTCAAGGTCAAAGGTAACACAAAGTATTTATTCATTTTTGACCGAAGCACTGCCTAAGCTTATTTGTTACAGTTCAAAGTTCAAGCATGCAACTCATCACTTATCAGTTGTACAATCCTGAGTTTGCTGGTTGTTTTACTTGAAAGAAAAGTATTTAGGAGCAAAAACATACTAAATATGTGTATGCAAATGCGAAGTATATATCTAGATTTTGCTACAGTATATATTGTCTTGTCACCAGTTACCACCACCTTGCACAGTAAAAAGTTGAATGTGAGTAAAATTCTTAGTGGATTTTTATGCGAGTTTTACCGTTTTTTCAATACCTTTATCTACGAACAGGGCACCACAAGAGCTCTTGAGCATTTCGCTTGTCATTTTTAAAATAGTAAGAAAATATTACTTCAAAAAATCACATATAAACTGCCATTTAATTATTATACATAAGCAGGCTACGTATTTTAGAATATTTCCATGAAAGAAATTTCCATTTCCATGTTTGTAAGTCAATATTAAAGAAAACGTAAAAGTTTCAGAACAGGAGCCTACTTTCACCACAGCAGTCAACCTGTTCAACCTTAAAGTTCACTTCAGTACCAAGCTACATGATTTTCTTTCAAAATAAAAAAAGCAGAAAAAGGATATTCTCGTTTGCTAACCAACTGCACATCACAAGCAATCCTGTTATTAACGGTAGAGAACTTATATGTACGAAACTACCAAAAAAAACACTTCTACGTGGAAAAAAACAGACTAGCAAATACGCAAGAGAAACATGCCAAAATACTAATAAGCATGACTGATTGATGAAGTTGGCTAATATACGATCGGTTGTCAGTTATTATGAAACGTGTCTGGTTTGGATTGAATTTTTTGTGCTGGAAACTTTAGGCGTTAAATATTCGACATAGTGTTTGCATGAATATAACCTTTGATCAAATACACACGAGGTAAAGAGCAACCGTTCTGAAAATGATGGGATTTCAAAGATTTACCTTCGAAACTATATATGCACCACTGATGAAAAATAAGAAAAACAATTATCGTTGACTCGTTGCGGAAACAATATCGCGAGATGAGTAATACATTATTGATGTATAATTAATTACATTATGATGTATTAGAATCTTAATACATGCATTATATAATGTACTACTGAGGTACAACTCATTACTCATTGATGATTATAATTTACCTTGTACTACCATAACATATATACTATAAATGATTGTAATTGATATATAGATGTAAAACAAACAAGGTATCTGTAATAAACAAATTTCACAGATGATATGATAATATATATAACTTCGTGAGTATGCATAATAATCTTTTCTCATTGTGCATTGTGACTGTCGCCTCGCGTATTGAACTAGTGTTGTGTTAATTGAACCTTTCTCATGCTATGCTCATAGTAAACTAAACTGTAATGTAAGCCATCTATTTGCACACAGTTCATGATCTACGGTAAGCTTGTCGTCACGTACAGAAATGTCAGGAAATGAGCATGTGTTTGCTTAATAAGCCAACGTTGAACTTTTCCATGATGTACTTAAACTTTCATTAAAATACGAGCTTCCTTAACTTATTTGTATTTGCGATTGGCTGTAGAAAAAATCAACTGGTCTTACAGTGCCATATAAGGAAGTTTAATGGATGAATGGAAGTTTAATGGATGCAACAATATTTTTTGGCATAACCTGATGCAGTAAACAACAAAGTCTCTACTAGTATCTTCTCGTCAAGATTTAACAATTTATTTTTACATTTTTGGTACATTATTAGTAAAAATACTCAGCTATCACAAACGAGTAAATCTCTGGAAAGTTACACATAATCATGATTGACACAATTAAATGGCAAAATATTCGTTTACAGGCAAAATATTTAACAGTCTATTTTTCTTTATAAAAACCTCTAACGTACTTGGTATAAAGGGATGTATTGGGAAGGAATAAATAATTATAATAACTGCTACATAGCATAGTGATTCAATCTGTAGTCTTCTGCGTGAAACTGGAATTCAATTTTATTGTATATAGCTAGAGCTCAGCGCGATGACTTTATTTGGATGCAAGTAATCTAGGACCGACAAATCGCAATAAAATGCACCCAATAGTTGCTGCAGCAATCACAGTAGCAGCAGATATATTCATAACTTTGTATCCTAAATCTTCAAAATCTACATCGGAGGGTAAATTTTTGGCAGCAAGAGCCGTATCAAGTGCCGCCGGTCCAAGAGCTGCTTGCACTGTTCCTTTGGGCAGCCATGCAAGACATAAATATAATCTCTCTTTCGTTGAAATTTTCCCCCAGGTGGTCATGAAGAAGGCAGTAACGATTCTTACCTGAATGCATGCAAGCAATTTATTCAATTAGAATAATACCATTCAGGTTACAAACATTTCTATCAATTTATATATACTTACTAGCAAGCTTATAGCAAGGCAGATCAGTCCTTTTGTCACAACAGTCCAGTCAACAATATCAAAATCCGTGCGTGCCCCAATTATTCCAAACAAGAGAGGTTGGAAGAGAAACCACATGAGGGTAAAGAAAGCACTCAGTTTTTCCTTAAATTATCGAAAGGACAACACGGAAGTGAAAATTTATGCAATACAATTTATGAAATACAACACTATTGTGAGGGCTATTGAATCCTTTTTAGTTATAAATCCCATACATTATTATTGCCTCCGACACGCCTGTTCCTCCATAATGTAGTTGTTATTAAGACGCCAGCAAAAACTGCAAGAGGACCTGACATAACGAAAATGGGTTGCATAATATTCCATTTAAGCTGAGCCTCTTCACTTAATGATGAAGAGAAAGCATGCCATCCAATCATTCATTATAATGGGTTTATAATATTACTATACAATACCTGCTCTAGGATATCCTATTTTAGTAAACCCAATGAGAGACATTACACCGCATGAAAAAATAGCTAATGTTCTTTTCTCGTGACTGGAAGTCTACATTAAGATAAAAAAAAATGGTTCAAAATTAAAATCTAGAAGCATTTTGAACAAATTGCATTGCGTGCCCGAAGGTTAAAAAGATTTTTACATCATTTAGCAGTCCACCAGCAAGGCAGCCCCATAAATATACCAAAAGCACCACCCATTAAAACTTCAACAATGCCTTTCACAAGTCCTTTCCCCGCATCACCTGAAAGATAATTGATTCATCAAAATGATTCACTCAGTTGGGCTTTTCTATATTATACGACAGATTGCTTGTCGGTACAATATTGGAATACAGATGACAACCGATTACAATTCATTGTCACTTCAAAGCAGAGTAATATATACTATTGAAGCCATATGTCATGGTAAACTTTTATACCTTCACCGAACACGAAGCCTAATGCCACTTCCGCCATAGTAATAGCTATCATAGCATCAAGGCCACAAGCAGTTCTTGCAATAACAATTACGTCCTTGTAGTTTGGAGAAAGAGAACATGGATCAGCCTTCAAAGAAAGGTACTTTTCTGTGGTTGCAAGGTACGGTAAAACAGCAACACCTGACATTGCGGACATGATGCACCTAAAAAGGAATATAGTTGATCTTATTATGTATTACATATCAGGGACACTATTAGAACGCATTACACGTATCATCATCATAAAATAAATTGTAGTAGGGTAAGTTCATTCTCATCATATTATATATTATGGCTTTCCACTTCAATGACAGAAGAGGAATGAAAGACACTGGTTCACGTACCCCATTAGAGAAGCCCATTCAATAGGAAATCCAATGATGAGGTAAACAGCAACTGATGCAGCTACTGCTTCAAGAAGACATGATCCAATAACCAATGGTGGAACAATATTTTTAAATTTAACAATATTGGTTGTATTGACCCCTAAAGCTCCTCTGATAAGTAGGATTACGATTGAAACCCCCCTGAAATGTTCAATATTGACATAGGTGATGATGACAGTTTTTTTCGTAAGAAAAATAAATTTCAGGCGTCTCTGTTCCAAAAATAAACCGAGGGTTTATATATGTATATATACATTAAGGTTTAAGGATTGATGCAATGCCAGGTAAAGGAGATGCAATGCGTTTGGTAGCAGTAGTCATTCAAAGAGTAAGATGGAAAATGTTAGCCTGTATAAATATTAATGTCTATACATTCATCGAGTTAAACTAAAATATTGCTTTCGTCACAATGGATTTATGTTCTATCTTATCCAAACAAAGATTTGAATACGTTACAGGGTCAATGGCTCCATCTGGAGATTCTTCGTTTTAAGCGCAGAAAGGTTGTTTATTCTAATTACTAATTACATTACATGTAGTGACAGTGACCTACAGAGATATTGATGCTGACCATGATCGTTCGCGTTCTCATAGTCAATAGTTGATAATGTGGACTTTCTTTTAAAATGATTTTATATTGATAAAAAAGAGTATATCAGTATGCCCCATACCAGAATCCAAAATATATAAGATAGAATGAGCTCACCTTTGTATATTGGTGAAATGATGGCCTAAAGAGCCGAGTACATGACAGTACACGCTAAAACAATTCAATTGTCTGTGAAATTGTGCTGAAATATCTAGACAATAATGTTGCGTTGTCTGACAGTCTAACCGGTCTAACCTGGCAGGTAAATATTTGCTAATACTACCAACTATAACTATAATGATGCTAACAACTTGACGCGTCAAAATAATTAATTATTAGTAATACTTAATGTGATGTAGAATGACCCAACCATTACGGGCATTCAACACAGTTAAAGGGTTAAACAAAAACGTCTTATTT
>JAANSM010002752.1:0-14277 GCA_036850725.1 Orchesella villosa | reverse complement strand
AATGCAGAACTCATTAAATTCACCACTTACGATGTAGCATTAAATGACAATGCAAATGATATTTTTCTCTCTCATTTCTTTTACATCGCTTCTTACTTAAACACACCAGTCGCCAACTCGAAGGCTATGCAAATTCTTTTCGAGACTGCTTGAACGAACAATCTTGTTAACTAGAATGACTCGGATTGGCAAGCGGAGAAAAAATAGAAGCATACGAGAAAGTGCCGACACGTTACCGCTAAAGATTTTTTCATGCATGAAATTCTCATTGGATTGATTGGGCTTCTTCACGCTCCTCATTAATAACGGAGGAAGGTGCAGCAGGGCGTATCATATCGGCTTGTTCTCACTTCACGCCGCCAAACCATTTTCTCTCTTTTCCACCGTCAACCTTCTGCTGGTCTGATTCATAATGAATGAGCCCCTTTTCTGATGCAAGTAGCGTGAAGACGCAGACTTTACAAGAAAAGAGCATGGAACTTAAATTTGGTTTGTGTGCTTAACTCTTCAAAGTCGCTCATCAATCAACCTCAAGTTCCTAAAGAGGCAGAGAGAGCAACAACCACGTTGTAATGAACTGAAAACCGAACCTCACGGAATTTTACCAGGAAACCAAAACACTACAATGTGAAATGTAGAAGGCAAAAATGCAGCTGCTGCTTGGTGAAAGTGATGGATTGACGAGATATCAAGAGTTAGAATGGAGCTACTTAAATTACGAGGATACAAAGGAAAATTTAGTAATTCTCTAATAAAGAAAGAAAGCACCATAGGGCGCCCTGCTCTGTCAACTTTTTTTTTCTCCCGGAGAAAAATAAGCATGTTGCATGTTTTAAACGTACTTAAAAATTTCGATGTTTTTTTTAATTTATAGAATTAAAAATTCTAAATAATAAGTAGATGTATATAAAAGAAGCATATGTTTCAACCTCTTTTCCAATCTTTTTGATCCCTGGTGGCGCCCCATTAACTTCATTCTCGATTTTCACCGATTCCGCATCAAAGCTGACGGTGACGCCACTCCACTTAAATGTCTCCTTTTTATCAACCCTCGAGCCCCCAGTGCTATCCGAATGCTGAGGATTAAAAGTCTTCCGATTTAAAAGCGGGGTAGCAGTAACACTCCCCCCACTACAGCCTGGCAACGGCAACGACTGTTTCGACTGCTGGGAATCCGTGGAAGGGCCTCGGAACGGGGCAGCTCCTGAGGTGGCTCCAGTGCCCACTCCGCCACAGCTCTTTTGCCGTTGCAGCTTTGAAGTTTTGAGTATTCTGGACATGTCAGGAGGACTCGCTGCTCCTACTCCTCGTTCTCTCACCCATTCTTCGATTCTTCTCAATAATTCCTTGATTTTCCTTCTTTTCTTGCGCAGTGGAAAGAAATAGTGAGTGGAATGGAAAGGGCACAATTCAATATCACCACCACCAACAGAGCACTTTCATTTGTTGAAGTCGTAAAAAGAGGAAATTGTTTCGGAGGGAGTAAGCATCGAAGAGAGTAATAAAGAGTAACTATCTTTTGCAGTGAAGAAGGAGAGAATAGTAATCGAAAATGGTGCAGAACACGAAAAAGCAGAACCAATCGGATCTTCTGAATCCAACGGAGCAACAACGTCAACGAGCTACTTATAATTCTGTACTTTCTCCTTCCTTCCCTTCATTTTCACTTAAGTTGTAAGTATAGAGGATTTTCTCTTGATATTACCAAAATATTTTCGACTTTATATAGTTGTTCATATGTGCTACAATCTACAATATCGATTGTACTATATTTCGTGTGGGGAAAGGAGAACTGGAAAAAAGTCACGGAATATTGGACTCTGGAGCGGATAAGATTAATGACAACAACTTTTTTCCGAGAAAGTGATTAAGGCAATAGATAGGATGATGTCTTTTTCAATATGGAACGGCCCGGGAAGACTCCAGTTGAAAATAAGTATTGAGTTTGGTACATTCAACTTTGCTCGTTGGGAAAAGTGAAGAAGTGATGTGATCCAACGCCGTTCACAACATTATTTTCCCAAAAATTCTATAGAATGAGTAGGAAAAATAGGGAGTAAAAATGCAATAATAATAATGTACGGCACTGTACTATTGCAATTTGCAAAAGGGCTCTTTTTCTCCCCTTTTCAACTTCCAACTTGAAACTTGAACTGACTTTAATGCCGTAACGAACCAACTACATATATCCATTAGATAAAGTCATCATAGTTCAGTACTCTCTCTTGAAACGTTGGGTGGTGGAATGAAAATAAATTGTAGTTTACAGCTGTTTTAGACACTTTAAACTGGAATTGAAGTAGAATGCAGCAATAGGCCTAAAGGCATCGTTATAAACATGCTATTTGAGAAAACAGTTTGTAAAATCACTCCAGCCATTCCCCCTATAGTTTTCTCATATTTTTTTTATGTATGATACCCGTATCATATCATAATGTTGTCCAGTGAGTTAGGAAAGCGCAATAAAGCATTATTTTTTTAGAATTCACACAACCACTATAATTTGGATTTGCTTCGAGCTGCTACGCCGAGTATTGCTTCAGAGAGTTCAGTTTAGCGTAGCGAACTCCAATGAATTTAGTGTTATGGGAGATTTACACGGTTATAATAGGCCGTATTTTTTAGATTCCTTCTGTTATTTTCGTTCTTTCATTTTTTTCTCAGGGGCAGATAATGGTGATGATGATTCTGATGATGATAGTACTCCTATATGAATATGGCAGCTTTGCTCTTCCTGTTTTCCCCTTTGTTTTTTTGCACACACGACATATTTTTTTATGTGAGAACGAAAAGAGAAGCTCAGCTCAGAGAGCATTTTTAGCTTCCATTTCAATCGCTCTGCTTTAAGGCAATTTCTCTATTTTTTGGAAAGGACAAAAACAGTCCATGTCATGCACGTTCTCCTTCTCGTTTTTCTATGTGAATTTGAAAGCGAAATAAAGCTGAGAGATAACTCGCACTTTTGTTTCTCTGCACTCAGCTTGCATTTATTGCTATTTTATTGCTTTGTTGAGAAAATCATTGTTTTTTAGGCTTTTTGTGAAAATGAGAAAAACATGGGGGTAAAACGTATCATCACATCACAGACACACATGTAATCATAGTGGTGGTGAAGGGACACTGCAATTTTACAGGAAGAGCAGCAATGGTAGGACAAAAGACATGACAAGAGAAGATTGGTTAGTGTGGACGTGGACGTGTCTCCATTTTACAAATGATGGTGACTTGGTTTGGTGAAAGGAAGGATGCAAGAGTTTTCCATTTCCACAAATTCACAGAAATACTATATAGCTTTCATTATGGAAGGGAAGACATTATATAAAGCACAGGGAGCTCACCAAACCAAACCACAGGGAAAATCCGATACTATATTTTCCCTTTTGCTGGAAAAGGGCAGCAGCTTAAAAGCCTTAGTCACGTCATAGCTTTTATTACAGCGCACGTGATGCAGTTCACTCATGTAAAATTTATGCGCGTATTTTTTTGAAGACAATGTAATTAATTCAGAGGGAGAATTTGGATTAAAATGCTAGCATATATTCTGTCGATTTCTTTGTATGTTTTAAGGTACAAAAACTGTTCAGTGTTTGATTTATGTAACGGAGTCGAAGTCAACCATTCTGGGTATATGGTGAAAATTTTAAGACAAAATGTAGCTGCTAATTTTCTAGCTCTGTTCGGTAGAAATGGAGACACACAGAGTAATAAGAAGGTTCCAGGTTTGTTTTTCTTACGAGTTTTGAGTCTCGCTAAACTTTCCACTTTGGAAATGGGAGCTGAGCTGCGTATACAGAGCCCACACACACATTGCTTCAGTATATATGAATGAACGTGTATGATGTTTTCGAGTCACGAATTCACGACAAGCAATAGCGACAAAACTTGGGCATAACACTGCATTGCCTCTTATTTCCCAGTATAAATCGAAACTTGTTGGTAAATTAGAGGAAAAGTTGGAATTTTCATGGATATTTCCTCTTTTAGTAAAGTTACAACGTTACTAAAAGGAAGTTTGATCGATTCGCTGCTCGAATGTGAAATTGTGGAAGTGTTCAACTTGACGTGAAATTCAGTTCTACGAAAAAAATGTTTTCGACCACTAACTTCAGCAATCGAACGGGTCAGCAACACATCACCACTTCTACTTCTTTATGACGTTTCATTCGTTCGTATTCGTCCTTCTTCAGCAATTTGTTCAACAAAGTAAAAGTTGGATGATGAAGGTAATTTAATGGCAAACGAAACAAATCGGTAATAACGTGTTTTTCATTCAGCTTCCAAACTTTATTGAGCTAATCTTCTCAACCGCAGCTCAACACAAAAGATGAAAAAGAAAGCAGTTTTCCTTTTGTCGAAATATTCACACAACAGAATGATTCTTGTTCATGTTCATTGTATCTGGTGTGGTCGTTATTATTAAGTGCTTTTCTAGCAAGCATCTATACATAAGAAAAAAACCTTATATAAATTCATTTCATATAGTTTATGATTTTTATGATCTTCAACTTCTGGTTTCGTTTCATTCAGGAGCACTTTAATGACCACATTTTATCTTGTTTTTCTCTACTGTTCACTCAACCATTGAACAAAACGTGGTGTAGTGTGTGGTTTATAGTGCAGCGGCACTTGAAAACATGAGAGGAAAGAAAGCATTCATTTCCTTTCATTCACAACGAAACCACATTCACATTACAAGTACACTCTTATACAGTCATCAACTTCATCTTCCGCCTCCTCCTAATAATAATATTTTACAATTTTTTATTTGTTTTTTCTTCTCTAAACAATTTCTTTCCCTTTAAAAAGAAGAGAGAAAAGAAACCATTTTGTTGATTAATGGTTCAACTTAATTCCCATTGAATTATATTCCTTTTCCCTCCCATTACAAGCTGCTAATGAGGTCCTTGACGGGGCTCATTCAACTGGTTGATTATATTGCAGTATGCATTAAAATTTAATTTATAGTGAAGAGAAATGAATGGGGACAGTTATTACATTTCTTTTCCGGAGTGGATACAATTATTCTTACTTAAAAAGGGGAAGCGACACTGTCACCGTTATTACACACTCACAAATATGCAACGGTTTGACGCCGATCTAATTTTGAGACATCTTTATAAATTCCACAATTTCGATCAATAATAATTTAAGCTGCTTTGGTTGAAGAAAATCGTTCTCCTTTAAAAGTTTTTGAAGATTGGCTCACTCAATTTAAACGAAAAAGAGTGTTAACCAAGAAAAATGGAAATGTCCTGAAGAAAGTATAACTGTCTCTTCCTAATAGACAAGGATTTCCTTAGCGAATGCAATACCATTAGGAAATAATTGGCAATTCAGTGACAATTAGCCAATTTGTAGAAACTGTCACTTTATTCTCGTCCAACTCTCTACTCCAACTACTACTGAGGAACAGTTGGCTACTAAAACAGGAATAGGTTAGGTAAAACAGGTTATATATGGAATGACAAGGAAAACCCAACTCCTTTTTCACTGATTCTGACTCTGCCTTCTTTCTAAAGGAGATTACGTGATGGTTTTCTTGCTGATCATGATGATGATGATAGCTGCAGTCTTTTTCTTGAAATGGAATTCCTTTTGAGTTTACTTTAGCAAGGAATATAGCAGGCTTACTCAGTAACAGCGCAAAAAGGTAGAGACCATTATATTATTATTATTATCATTGAGAAGAACACGCGTGGATACAAATATACATATATCCTTATATACTGTTGTAATATAGCTTAGGAAAACCACTGTGTCAAGTTGACGGCTGCCCTAGAGCGGCCGAAAGGAACGTAGCGAGAAGAGGTGTAAAGAAAGAGTGGAAATTCCTCCAAAAACTTGGCCAAATCCCCACCAACCCACCTTATTCTCACTTTTCCTCACTCTCAATAATATTATCCGTTTTATATCTTCAGGATAAAATGTCTTGTAGAATAGTACAAACGTATCCATATCCACATTCACATCCACTACCTGTGTGTCCCTTATACAGTTTATATCCTAGCTCTATTTCCATTACGTTGTGTTGTGTCTTCCTGGTAGTTCGTTTCTTTTCTAGGAATTCCCTATTTTCCTTCGTTCTTCTAACAACACCGAGTTTCCCTACAACTTCCGCTCCAAGTCCAGCTTATTCCCTGTTGGAATACAAAGTAAGTGCCAAGTGCATCGGGCATCGACACAGAGCCACATACACACACAGGATCAAAAACTTCACCGTATGTAGTTACATTTGATATTATACCTAACAGCAAACGTAAGAGTTGCACGCCGTTTTATGAAATGGAGAAAAACTGTAATATTTCCTACGTGTGAATCAAGAGTGAAAGATGGGAAAAGCTAAGTAAAGTTGCAACCACTGATGATTCCCCTAAATCGAATGAAAGTCCAAAAAGCTTCATTAGTTTTCCTTGCACGAGGCCGACTAAATACCAACCCAAACCACAGAGAGAGCATTGGCATGAGCATGGACACCACCAGAAGCAGGAGCAAATGGTGCAAGAAAGAGCTGCTATATACACTTTCCCATTCACTTTAAAAACGTTCAGTTCACCAGCTTAACCAGCTCTCCTCGTGTTTGTTGATTTGGTTTTTGGTGAGTGAGAAGGCGAAGGAAAAGAGGAAGAAGTATTACATTACATTAAGGGAAGAAAGTAGCGGAACTACGTGGACTAAGCTAATGCCAAGCTATGTTGAGATTTGAGTCACCATTCCTCTGCATAGTACTTTCTAGATTCTTGCTTCTCCCCTCTCAGCAGGAAAAGTTTTCCTAGAATATTCTTGCATTTGCCGCACCTTCCATAATGTTATATTCCTCACTGAATTTTTATATAGGAAAAGTACAACTACATCACGGTGAAAACAGAAAAGCCTATGCTCTCTGGATTTGGATGTTGGATGGAAAGGTTAAAGCATTGTGAATGTTGGACGTCGACACTCTAATGTTAATATTGGGATTGCCTTTTCATTCCAGTCCCATTTGTTGTAGGAAGAAGCAAGTGAGCATGGAATAGAATGGTGTTACGTGAAGATATAAGGTACACAGAACCTTTACAATAATACAGAGGCGTTTATGTATCACATAGAAAAATATATATCCAGGTTTTCTTCCAAAATGCAAGGAAAAAACGGAACATCAAGTATAGGAAACGAAAAGGGCTCTGGTTTTTTTCTTTTACTAGTTCAATTGCCCCATGAAAAGGTTGTCGATTCCCAAAAGCTCAGAGTAGCAATACAAAAAGGTGGAAAGGGAAACTAGAACCAGATCCTATGCTTTGATATGATACAGAGGACAAGAATCAGGAGAAGAAGAATCAAATTCAATGCATATATAAAAAGCATGATATAGAATACGATACGATACAACAGAGCTTTCCTCTGTTGTTTATCGTTGAAAACAATCAGTGGAAATGGAATACAAACCTACAAACATATATGGTTTCATTTGCACACAAAACTCCAAGCTGGAATAGGAATAGCGATGGACTTTAAATAGAACTGGAATTGAAGCTTTGCTCTTAGGAAGAGGAGAGCACCTGCTCCTGCTGCAGTTATATTTTCCACATGAAGAACACAATCAAAAACGTGTATGGACAGTGATGACGATGAGAAGGAGGATAAAACACATGGAAAATGGAATGCTTTCTTTCTTTACTGCTTCTTCCTCTTCCCACTTTTATAAAAATGCACACACATGTACTATAATTCAATTCAAGTCAACTCTAATATGCAAGTGGAAGTGGAGTTTGGATATCCATTCATACTTTGTTGGTACATTGCTACCTTCCTCTTAAGCCTTCCATGCCAGCGCCACATTACTCTACATTTCTGCATTATTGTACTCTAGGCGAATCTTACAAAATCGTAAAACATAAAATGCCTTCTTCTTTTCTTATATGCAGAAAAGTTTCTACTTTTATTTGTTCAATATCAACACTAGCAATATCAGTACCCATATTAAGTTAACCAAGAACTTGTATCTACATTCACTGTTTTTATATGGCACCAAAAAATTTACGTATTGGCGTGTAACTCTCTCACGGTTTTCCTTAGTTGAAGACCAACTAGGGTATTTATATTTGCTCTTTAGTTTTTCTACTTCCGCTCCTACATTCTCCTATTATATATCCCTTCCAAATAAAAGGTAGTTATGGATGTAGAATGTGGATTGGATTTTGGATTGAACTAAAAAAAATCTCTAGATAAATGTGAAATCGAATGAAAAAACTACGGAAGTGATGTCCATGTCGTCATTCGTCGTTCTAATACAACAAAATATATATTATAATCTTGCTTTTTTATACCTTTTCCCTAATAAATATTGCAAATAGTATGTTTTTCTTTATATCACGATGGGTGGGAGGCGAAGTTAAGGATTATATTGCCATTTCTGTTGTTATGTTGTCCAAAAAAAGTTTACTGTTCTTGTCACTTGATTACATGTCTACTTTTTCACTGCAGAACATAAACAATTCCCAAAATGAACATAATTCTTGTAGAATGTTAGACGATATGAGAGGGAAGAAGAGGAAAGATAGGATCTTCTTCTTTTTTTGTAGTCTATCACAATTTACACTTTTAGAATGGAGCAATGAAAAGAATGACATGACAAAGATAAAACTGCAGGGAACAACGAACAGAGGGACACAATCTAAAGGACTTTTGTAGTGTCAAATAAATTTGTGTACTTATATATATCTTTTGCCATTTCCTTCTTCTTTCTTGTTGTTTCCTTTATTTTTCATGTTTAACGATAAAGAAAGTTTTCGTGATGCGATGGAAGGAAAAGTTGAGTTAGTTCGCACTTAAGCTCATTACGTTGTGCGCATGCAAAACTTTCATTGACTAACTTTTCTACTTTATCATAATGTTCATTGTATTGCAAATTACAATACAATCGGAAAAGAAGTTGTTCGTTCTAATTTCTAGTGGAGTCGTTGCTCACTTTTTTTCTTCATTTCCTAACCATTCGCAGAACCAGCATGGGGTATATTATTTCTCATGTATTTTCGTGCCACTGGATTTTTTCAGCATGGGATCATTCACATACCTACGTAATGCATTAAATTTTTGAATGTACTGAAGGATTGATTAATGTAAACGACATGCAACACGCTATGAATAATTATTTTAAAGCTGCAACTGATTAAAAATTTTGATCGTGGGATTAATTATACTTTGTAATTTTTTCATCGCTGATGTTTCAGATGCTCTACATATTTATACATCCTTTTATTAATTCGAAAAAAAATCATATTGTCGTTTATATGATGCATCGATAAAGTTAAGTGTTAGTTTCAGTACCTCTATTTTTATTTTAAATTTATTTTCATAAAAAAGTAGAAAAAATTTGGGATTCTACTACACTATGTTGTATTGAATAGTTACATAATTCGTTTTAAACTTTTTACTTAATGTTATCCGTAACATAAGTTTTGAGTTAAAATTCCATACTATTTTTTACGATTTCGAAGTGACAATAACTTACTGAGTTTCCGCTTCAAAACTCTCCTACTTTATGCTTCAAAAGTAATCGTAAAGTAAAAACAACACAACCAAAAGACATTTCGCCAACCTCTGATCTTGAAAAGGGTGTGTGTAACACAGAAAAAGCGTGATCATTAGCACGTTAGTAGATGCGCTCATTACATTAGGATTACGATTATGGGAGTCCACAGCTCAGCCTCTTTTGCTCGATTATCATAAAATGAAAGTAGCTTTCCCACTTTTTCCCTCTAATGCTCCCGGTTTAAAGCATAAAAACTGTAATTTTCATGTACTAAAATGAGCTCATGACTTTTTACATGGAAATATAACTAGATTAATAGTCAGTGAGAGCTCATCCCACGCCCGAAAAAGTACCTGGGAAAAATATGCATAAATTATTGTTTGAATTTTGAACCTCTTTTCACGTCTCCTCATTTACAATTCATAAGAAACTACATAGAACTACTTTATGAGTAAGTTCAATGCTGCATTAAAAATTACAAAATATTTTATAAATTAAAATTGATATAGCTACATGAGTAGGTCTTCTGTTTGGTAAGTATAAGTTAGATCATCTATTCCATAATAAGTCGAAGTAGAGAAAGTTAACTAATATATATAAAAATCAAGAGAGCACTCCAAAATGAAGGAGAAAGGTGCTTTTCATCTCCAGGAAGACCCATTAATCTGTCATCACCACAATTTTTTATGATTCCGCTTCAACATGACTTTTGGCTCGACAACTGAAATCCCTTTTTGTCTACCTCTTGTAGGTTGGTTTCATGGTGGGAGAAAGATGGAGAGCTTTAGCTTCTCTTCACTTTTCATCGTGTTCCCTAAAACTCACTACCTACTGCCACCGTAGGCGCTTAGATGTTGAATGGCAATCCGCTAATCTGTAAGCGTAGCATAACATTTTATACTTCTTCTCATCGCATGACTACTTAATCTCCACCTACGTGCATAAAACTTCATGGTACATGGCACACAATCTACAATTTCTAATCACAAACATACAATGCATGTGTGCACAACCATGAAATTCCTTGTGAGCCAAAAAGCCAAAGATGGAGGATGGTAAATGAGGCGAAAAAACCACTCGCCCACATTTCTCTTTTTCACTCACCACTCACGATATCAGTCATTCATTACTAACCTTCATCAACAACATGTAAAAAATTCCGATTGGAGAGGAAATAAACGAGCAAAAATATCTTCCTTCTTTTTTTCGCCGAGAGCGACGATTTTCAACAACATTCTCCATCTTCACATTAGTTTTTTTGCTCTCAAGTAAATGAGATTTTTTTTTACTGAAATAGAAAATGGTAAATCTGCGTCTCACCTGAGCTATTTAGGTTTGACAGCTCTTGTCAACTAATGAATAGATGATGATGATTTTTACGTCTTAAAGAAGATGAAAGAGCAACCTTTTAAAAGGAAAAGTAAATTAATATGCGGGCGGAGTTGTATAAGGCTCCAACTTTCTTTCGTTTGACTACAACGCCAAAATTTACTTTTACAGTAATAATTTATTTTTGTTGAATATGGAAATAATATTTTTTGTTGATAGAATAAATTAATATGAAAGAAAAACTTGTAAAGATGATCATGCAGATGATTATAGAGTGTATATCAATGTTAGAAAAATAGATATAAAACAAATTCTTGAGTCAGCTACGGTCTAAAAATTTGGCCCTAGCTCTATGAACTTATGTAATCTAGCAATAAATCATTAGGAAACGCTACTTCTTTGACAACCTGGTGAAAAAATATCTCATATCTCACTACTTTACTTTCTCCTATTTTTCCTATTTTCATTATCATCTCTTACATCTCGCATAGATTTTATCTAGAGAGCAGTTGATGATGAAAGGTAAAACTCGTTATAAAAGTTTAGCAAAAAAATCATCAACTTTAGTAACTTCAACAGAAAAAAATTCTTTTGATACTTCTCAGCTTCATCTTCATCCCACTTTCATAATAAGTTGAGAAATCAGATTAGTTCGAATAATAACATTCAATAAAAAAGTTTGGAGATGGTTTGGTTTTGGTTTGGTTTGGTTTCATTACTTTATGAAAATACCACAGAAAAACAAGATTATTATTCACTCCAACTTTCTCCCATGAAAGAAGATGACTATGACTGATGATGATAAAGAAGATGATCATCATGATCATGATGATAAAAAGTAAGTAAATTAATAAGTTTTTTTCTGAGCCGACTTTAACTTATTTTGGTTTGGTTTCAGAATATGATGACATAAAAATGAATTATTATAGTTTGATTTTACGTGCTTTTCAAAAGTTTTGGCCCATAAAAAGTCATAAAAATTAATAATTCCATCCATAAACTTTAGTTATATTATAAATACGTGCTTCGTTTACGAGTGGATTGCATTTTCTCAAAATGATTTTCATTTCATAAGCCAAAAAGAAAAGCCAAATTCTGCTTTTTCTGAAGAGGGTTTTCATGCGTTCCATCCATTAATACTGAAGTAGTATTTTATATCTCCATCTCGTTTCGGCGCTCAACTGACTCAAGAAGCAAAGTCAACTCCATCAAAAAGAGAGAGAGAAGCGAGCATGAAACTGAATGCTTATTTATTTTAGAGAGGAAAAATTTGAAGTACAGCAACAAACAGAGAGAACATTTTTCTTCTCTCGAGAGACACATAAAGCTAATCGAAAGTCGAAAGTAGTACATCAATTTGTACTCCTCTTTTTTGCAGATGAGATGAGGATGAGCTTTAGGTTCCAAACAGAGTTTCGATTCGATCCCTTTTTATGATGATCACAATCATCATCATCATTTTCTAACTTCAAATCCTAAGCTCAAACTATACATTTTCCCTTTGCAAATTTAAAACCATTAAAATAGAGCTTGAAACGAAACAAATCCCCGTATAACATGATTAAGACGAAGAGGAGCGGATATAAAGGTTTATTTCCTTTTCCTATATTTTGCACAACGGATAATATGTGCAATTCGCAAGAACGTCATAAAATATGAATACATCACATCCCATTTCACATGTGCCATGCTGCTACTGACCTGCTCCCATGTGTGTTTTCGTACATGACTGATTTTTATACGTCTATTTTTTACTCGGATGCTCCTCCACTCCAATCCAGTTCCAACATATTTTGACTTTTTACTTTGTCAAAGAAGTGAAACTGTTTTGAGTTTTTGAAGAGTGGATTAGGTGAATTTATATTATATTATGCATTGTGCATTTAAAAATGCGTGTGAGCCTGCAAAAAAGTAAACGGAACCAAACTAAACCAAACCACTGCACCGGTTCTGTAGGATCTTGGCGCCCAGCCAGGAATATGACTGTTTCTGCTTTTAATTTTTTCTTCTGTATTCCCTGCTTCATTTTCAGAACAAGAACATGATGCTTCTGTTTCTTTCGTTTTTCTACTTGGGTTTAGTTTGTTCATCATGAATCATGATAATTTGTGAGAGTAGAACAGTGGGAGAGAGGAAAAGAGTAATGTAATGTCTATGAAAATACATAAAAGATAACCTTTCTTTTAACTAACGGCCAGAAACCTCTCGCTCTCTCTTTCCATTCTCTCATTGAGAAGTCATCTAGTTATTTTTTGCTGGCCAGCAAAAATGAATCGCTCATCATTGTCGTCATCATCATCTCATAAACCTGTATATTATTAACAACTCCCAAGTCAAAGTGGAGCACTCTTGCTTTTCTTTCTTTTTCTGACAAATAAAAAATGTAAGCAGAAAAAAATTGAGTGGCGCTGAGCAGCAGCTTCTTTATCATCATCCTAAGAATTCATCATCAGATCAGATGAGAAACACAAAAAAATATTATTTTTTCATCGTGTTCTTGCTCCCGTTCCCTTTCTGCTTCTTTTTCTTTTGTTCTGTATAAAGAAGAGCAGAGAACACAGCTCAAGTTGGGTGAATTGTTTGCTTTGTTTGTTCCTTTTGAGCTCGTGGATTACAAAGAGGATGTTATTTTAGCTTACATTTACATTAGGTATGTACACAAAAACATTTTTGGAGCAGAAAGAAAAGTAATAAGATTGAGAAAGAAAGGAGTGGGGAGAAATATGCTTGTTCATGTTTAAGTCTTTAAAAATGCCTTGGTTTTCAGTTCGTGTATACAACTTTACCATTAAAACGGGAATTTCTAACGATCTATATTTCATACGTAATATTAAACGAGTCTGCAAATTTGTATTCAGCTTCGAAGTAAAGCAAACCGTCAAAGTGTAATACATAAATTCATGGTATAGAAATAAAACGAGCCAGAGTAGCAGAAGCAAGAGCAATACCTCAGCTTTTAAACAGAAATACAGAAGAGTATCATTCAAATTTTGTCATTTCAAGTTGGATGTCAAATATTGCTTGTGCAAACAGAAACATACTTTACATCTCTCAAGGAATTGATATTATGCATGGTTTGAAAAAGGTGCGTATAAAGTACATATATTTCAGAATTTTCAAGTGCAGAGCATGTTCAACATTAACATTTTAGCAGTTCATTTTATTTTGAACAACAAAAATACTTGTCCAAAAAATACAAACAACTTGAATAAAGTGGAAACATGTATTTCAACGAAATATACACACATTTACATAGATTTATGCGGTGATAAGATATAATATTGTAATGTTAATATATGAAAAGGCAAATCTATATATAAAGTTTGTTTAGTATTCAAATTGCATATTTTTGCTGTGCCAAAGCAGCTGCTGCATCTCCCTGATAGGGTGGATCTACTTTCATACTCGTCTTGATTTTATATTACCGACGCTCACTCAAC
>JAANSM010002751.1:0-14281 GCA_036850725.1 Orchesella villosa | reverse complement strand
GGAGTCAAATACATCGGCTACTAGCAAATGCTCACCGACTCGGCTTGTCATTGCACTTCTCCAGGTAATAAAATGAGACTTTTTTTGTTGCCAAAAATTTCTAAGTCCAAGGTAGAGAACCAAATCACTGACGATGAGATGAGATTATCCACTGTCCACACAAAAAGTAAAAACATGCACATGCATGAATGAACAAACGTGATTTTCTTGGCTACAAGTGGACATTTTGATTATTATCATTAAATCTTGCCTTGATTCATGACGTCCTTTTAGTATATTTATTTGACTACTGTGTGGGAGGACTAGATTGTTACCTCACATAATGAGACGAGCGATGATTCGCACATAATCGCTAATATTTGCTGAAGGAGGAAACAAAATTTTGCTAATGGCTATCATCATCATCCTCTTCATTACTATTGTTCGACAAGATGCTTACTCATCATTGGGTGGCATAATAACACATCTCTTACTTGATGCAGTGACGCGTGTCATGTCATCATTAATCCAAGTCAGCGTTATAACTGATTGTTTTACATTATGTCAATCACTTTCATTTGCATATCATCCAGCTCCAACTTCCAACCCAAATGCTATCTTAGCTACTTACCAACTTGCAGTTGTTATAAATGTTTAGCTAATGTTTTTACTTTTTTAGTCATGTTTCACGCTGTCACGCCGCAAGCTTACTTTTTAAAAGATTCTTGAGTATTAAAAAAAAGCATATGAATTACAAGACCACATTGCCGGGTTTCTGAATGTTAAAATATGCCTACGTTTCAAAAGCGTATCGACGTTTATTTTACATTTCAACTCCACTTTTGAAGCTAAGAGAATCCAATGGTTTTGGTTTCAAAGAGGCTATGCCAACACGTGAGAGCGTGAGATCAGCATGCATTCCCTTTTGGACAACGCCGTCTTACCGGCAAACCAGAACGTAATACAGTTGTAATACTAGTCGAAAAACTATAGCAGATTTGAAACCACGCATTTTTTTCTGTACAGGAGCTTCTTATACACAAATCTTATCTACGGAGTACTGAGTTTCAACTCGGTTCCATATTTCCCAGTGCTAATATAAGTGGAATTTTCATATGAACATGAATACCACCTCAGTTTAAACTAGTAAAATACTTGTGAGTTGGATTTTTTGCTCATTTTATTTTTTCCTTGGTGCCCGGCTCGTCCAGGAATATTAAAATTGAGTCCGGCTAACCGTGTAGGAGTCGAAAGGGCAAGTTTTAAAATACAGAAATGCCATTTTCCTGTTTCTTCCTCCCCAACTTCAAATAATATTCTTAAGTAACAAAGAATGCATTGAACCAGTTAGCACATACGGTAGAGAATATTATGGCTATCGGCATCTCCTCGTGTTTGCTTCCATTCACCATTGATGATGGTGAGAGAGAAGAGATGATGAGTCAATGTGAATGTAGGATATCGGCACGGCAGGAGAGCACGCTTATTATGCATTCAACTCAACCTTATATTATTGTTACACAAACATTTAGTGAGGAACATCTGGATTTTCTTGATGTGTTTTCTCAGTAAAAATATACAGACCGTAAAAAATGTCGTCTCAGCAAGCAACACGCGTGCTAACCTTAGAATGTGGATGGACCACAGTTAAAATTATTAACAGAAGAGGTTAAACTCATTTTGCTTACAGGGAAAATGAGTAGTAAATAGAAATGCGTATAGAAAGCAGGGCACACACGCTTGGAAAAAAATAGGGAAAAAAATGTTTGAACTAATCCAACATCCAAAATCCACGCCTAGACATGAAAAAATAGTAAGCCCCACTCGTGATAAGTTTTACTTTAAAAATTTAAATTAGAACTAAACTTCATACTCCAAAATTTCATTTCATGTCACACATAGTATAGCTAAGGAATGCTAGCCAAATATACTGCCCGGAAGGAAGCATTTTACTTCCGGATCTGAAAAAGCTCATTTAAATTTTACATCCAATCTTTCACTGCTCGTCAAGTAGGAGCTTCTAAGATCGTAAATTTCTGACGTGAAATGGGCAAATGAAAGGTCGGCTTCTCCGAAGGAATGTTAAATATTCCATGGAGTGGATTTCTTTTTCCTAAAACTACATTTTTCTCACTCGCTCCATTACGAGTTGATGAAACGTGGCGTTCTTTAGTACGGAGCAGTGATTTCTAGGATAAAGAATTCCCCTCAACTCAACATTTTTATGAAATGTTGGTGATGACATACGTTCACAAAGTATTAAATAGACAGGAACAAGTCAGGAATGTGTGTGTGTGTCTAAGAGTAAAAATGAATTGTCGAAAATTTTGCTCACGTAAAATGAAACTTATCAGGGTTTATTGAAGCATTGAGTTGAACAGACATTTCATTTTTCTTTTTGACTTCTGTTCTCCAATCTTAATTGCGCAATAGCTCTATAATCCATTCTCTGGCATTATAAAAATGAGCTGGAGACAACAAGGAAGATGTATTTTCTCTTTTCAAAATGTGCACTTGATTTTCCAAATATGGTCAAGTTATTTGACAATCTTTCCTTACTGAGAACATTTGTGGTAAAGGAAATGAAAGTGAGGAGGGCTGTGTGAACGTTTCACGCATACGCAAATAATTGATGCGATATGACGGTGATGGCTCACGCATGCAGACAAGGTCTCAAGTGACATTGAGCAAAGAGGAATCTAAATAGGATGATGAACTTGAAAGAGAGTCAGAGAACCATCTTACATATAAAATGTAAATACATAGTTTTGCTAGTCTAGCTCTCCTCGCCTCTTGCAATAACCAAAGAACCATGATGATTATGATTGTACTTGAGCGTAATGCAAAACAGACGTTAATACGCATTCATCATACCAGAAATGATGATGAATCTAACTCGTCTGCTTCTTATTAATCACTGTTTGTTATCACTCTATATGAAATGTTGAATGTCATAAAACAGGCGAAAATTATAGCAGTTGTCACAAGAGCACTTTGTCATTACATTTGATGCACAAGCTATGCACTTGATTTACAAATGACAATGAACTTTTCTCCCCCTCTCTCTCTCTCTCTCCAAATCCAAATGCATTAAACATTTTTTACTATCACTTTACATACCTTGTATAAAGTATATGGATGAAAATTTGTATAGTTAATTGAGGAGAACAACAATCTGAATGACTTGTCCCGTCCCTTTTTTTCTGTGGTGTATTTAGCCTGGTGGTATGATATACTTCTATACGAGCTGAAATGCTCACTTTTCATTGAGTAACGACTTGGCATTGTATTATTGTGTCATTTTAGTGGTACTGCTACTCTATTTTGTGTGTCTCGCCTTGTCACTCATCAATCTTGTTCCCTATTTACCTGCCCTGCTCCCATCTTCTGAATGTGTGTACTTTCAGCTTGACAATGATACATTGATTGTCATCGTCGAGGTTTAGGCAGTAGTAGCACAAAGTACAATTCTTGCAAAAAAAAATGCTAACGAAAGTCAATTATCCCATTGCATTTTCCAGCATGCTGAGTTGTTATTACTGACGATGAGCCCGAGAACTGTAAGCATGAATGTAAATTCTACCAAGCTCAACACAGTTTCCGCTCTGTGTGCAAGGCAATTGCATATTTAATGAAATTAAGTCTATATTATGAGTTCAAACCATGTAGTAGTTTGTCGGATCAAATTTACCGAAGAAGCCGCTTCAACTTTTGATGTTTGGTGGGAAAATAGGTTATATGATACTATATAAAAAAAATGGGAACGTATTCCATTTTGGCAAAAGATGAAAGAACTACTTATGATTAGATACGATCACATTACACCCGTATTCTTACAAATGATCTCATAGGAAATGATTGAAAATGAAGCTATGCATAATTTAATCGTCATTCGAAACGTAATTTGTAAATATAAATTTGGAGAACTTAAATGCATTGAAGAAGTCGTCTTCAAAAGAATCCTTATCGTTAGTAACAACAATAAAACGAGAGCTAATAAAAAAAGGTAGCTGAAACCCGTCTCGTAAATCAAATTTATAATCAAAGAGTCTACTTTAGGTCATCAGAATTATTAAAGAATGAATACCATCGTAATAATCTTATCAATGTCAAATTTATAACCATGAAGCAAAATTACAAAGAGGACATTCATTACTACTACTACTACGATTTTTGCTGAAAATGAGTAATTTTGAGGTTGACGTCACTCCTATATGAACTCAATAAAATGCATATAAAACTTCTTAATATTCTCATTTCATAATCTCCAGACAGCAGAGCACATTCATCGTTAATACGATATTGTGTGCGGAGCTGAATGAAAATGTAAAATGAGAAATAAAGCTGTTTTTAATGAGCTTGTTCTTGTATACATTTATAATATGATGGAGGAATTTATAAACAATAATTCTCGCCGCAAAACTACCAATAAATACAAGAAATGATGCTAATCTACCTTCTATCATCATTCTCTTGCCCTCAATCTCCATGTTTTCCCAATAAAGTTACAATAAAAAAGTTACAACCTGACTACGGCTCCTTTTTATCTTGTCCATTACATCGTTTTATTATTATGACTACTATTATACTTTTCATAGCAAAAATATCTTATTGCTAAGAAGTTAAAATCGCATCAGTTTTAACTTCTTACTATTATAAAATTGTAGCATAAAAGCCCTGGAGTAGAATTAGCAGTAGGTTCAAACATAGCGAAATACTTGATACTTTGCTTGCAGCATAAAAACGTAAAGAGCACACGTACACAATAAATTATTTACGCAACAAGCAGATAACCAGTTGGTTTGTAATTACTTGGCAATTCTTGTCATACGAAAACGATTTCATTTTAACTCGTAGCTTTAGCAGAGCTCTTCAAACCTCGGCCCATTTCTCTTCAGTAGGTGGGTATTGAATGGGCAGGTGGTGTGGTTTGAATAAGAATGAAATTAACTTTGTGACTTAAAGGCATCCACTTTACGAAATATAATTAGGGGTTACCATTTTCAAAATGACATTTATGACTAGGTGTTTGCCCACCGTGACGGTAATCGATTTTATTTTCTTCTTTGTGCTTGAGAAGTTGAAGAGCTTCTACTGAAAATCAAGTACATATTATTTTACATATGGAAGAAAAAGTAATAACAATGTTTATTTCTTCTTTACCTACAAGCCTTACAACCTACCTCATTACCAATCTTTTTAATGCAGAGCTAAAACCAAGTGCGAATGCAAAGGAAGCTAATTAACCTTTTGCTTACCGGTACAGTAAAGTTCACTTGGCGTTTCTTTCTTGTCTGTGATCAGGATCAAAGCCCACATTAGCATAAGAATTTGAGTGAGCATTAAACCACAATCCATGACCATTTAAAGTTGTGTATTGGCATCCAGTAGAATCCGTATTCATTCGGAATGAGAATGAATACGAATGCAATAGGGGAAAAAATGCATAAATCCGGTGATACTTTTTGTAAGAGATAATAAAACAAAGTCTGTGGAACTCCAACAGCAAAGAGGCATATATAGACTTAAATATATTACGTAGATTGGAAAGAATCCAGCATGTCTACTAATTGCAAACTTGTTTGGTGTATCATGATGATCATCATCACAAGGTTATTTAGCGGTTTTAGCATTCCTCCTTGTCTCCTTCATTTTCCTAGACTTTAAATACACATTTTGAGATATTTTTTTTTGTTTCTTAGACTCGGAGATGGTAGGAATTGCTTTTGAGCTTTTGTTTCATGTTTTTTTGCCAGACTTAGCTTCTGGACCTTTTCAACTGGAATATGAACTTTAGCATCCGTGTATGTTTGTTGTGCTCATGTAACATGTAACCTTTCTGGTGAAATCGTAGCTAGCAAGTCATATGAATGCAACCGACTCAAGGCGTGTATATATATACCAATATTATGTACGCGTACTTTCGTTCACAATAATGCCACAAAAAAGGTAATATTTGAGCACAAAGTGCAGAACAATGAATTTCTTGTTTTCTTGCGTGATTCTTCTAAATCCACTCGAGATATTTAGGATATGTACATAATATGTACATCATTATTATTATCATTGCAACGCATGCATTGGATTTGGATATGAGATTAGAATAGAAAATGACTTTGTAAATCTTCCGAGATTTTTCAGTCTAATACTTTTTTTAAAGCTGTGAAGCCTTCTTCAATCAAATGTGGCATGGTAAACCGAAACGAGTTGGTGTGTCGAATGCAATGATAATGGCGTGTATTGAGTAAACATTTGAAGTTTCCTTGAGAGCAAAACGAGACGTAAGAAATTGCCTGTTCTAAAAATATAAACGTGTCTAATAAATATTAGTAAGAGATGGAATACAAAATAGGTTTTATCTTACGATCACAATAAAAACCTTTGTATACTCTGGTTACACGTTATGTCGATGGAACTTCTTGTTTCATGGTTTACAATTTTGAGCACCGGTGACTGTACAATGTCTTGTTTGAAATGAATATACTTGTGGACTTAAGTCTGAATGTGCCTAGTTATTTTTTTGCATCAAGTTTTGCACACATGTACATATGTATTTAAAATAAAAATTCACGCATGATTGAATCATATTTCATCCCAAACCACACTTTATTTAGAATGTGCATTTCTGTAGTTGTACATTTGCTTGTTTCAAATAAAATTATGGCGAGATGCAAACCATGTATGCTAGCATATCGATGCATGTCGTATCGAAGCACGTTGCGATACATTGTTGGATCCAATTAAATCCCAATCATTTTTGGCTTTATTGAATGGCTCATCACGACACCATTCGTATACAATCAATATAATATAGAATTCATAACCAAAAGCGATCAGGCTTAATTTTACGTTATTATTTTACGCTGTAAAGTTAAATTGGTGTCCTTGACCTTTTCAAAACATGAGGTGCGGTTGTACGGTCGAGATTACAGTGCTTTAAGATTGCACAATCATTTTCTTTAAAAAATCGTGTTCCAATTCATTTTCTAAGACATTTAATATCCCATTCTGTTATGAATGTTCCAACGATTTACAGTACAAAAAATCGAAGTTGTTTTCCCATGGAAAAATAACATGATGTAAAGAACATGTAACTTACAAAAGTATTAGTATATTTTTGACATGTTGGTAATCCTTGTTGACCAACTAAGTCGTTTGGACAAGTATGTGGTTGTGAAGCAAGTGAGTTTTTTAAACGATTCAAGTTATAAGTAAGAAGCCTTGTTAAGCTGTCCCACAAGTCTTCTCACAATCGGTTGCGATTGTTATTATTATGTTCATTCCTATTCTCATCTTGTGTCATCATCACCGTCAGCTGAATTTATCGGTTTTGCATTCATGAACCGTGAGCCACGATAGAATCAAGTTGAGTTCTTATGTATCTATGCGTCTTATATAATTCCAAAGTAAACACATCTTTAGAACCATCGATGCAGAATTTATATGCTATAGCATAAAACAGAATGAAATTACAAATTGAGAGGATGACTAATGTAATTTAATATGATCCGCATTTTGCATTTTGCAAATCCACTTATTTATAGCCAAAGGACAGACAAACGTGGTGAAGAATATCAAGTAGTGAAAACATTTCTGTTGCCTTTTTTTCTAGATGATCTCATCTTGTCATGATCCCCCTTTAAACATATTCTTGTAAACCAATATATGTACATATTATATAAGAATTTACTTTTGTTAGCACTTTTAAAGTTTAGTTTAGGAATTTGCATTTGTAGAATAATAATTGCTGAGTCCATTTTTACGGCATCATACATTGGGTATGTTGACATATTATAAAAATTGTATTTACAGCATGTTGGAGGACAATCCTAGTCCTAAATATTTTTTACAAGAGTTTATGCGTAGTAATGACACGTTGTTTGAGTTGAGTATCATTGAGCAATGTGAAACAAAAAAGAATCTTGCTTGTCAAGCATTTATGGATATATTTCTTCATACTATTGCTCATACGAGACAACAAGGCACTCCTTTGTTGAGCCCAAATTTTTTGGGATGAGCAATGCCCTCTAAATTTGCCGGATATACCATCTTCCCATTCAGAATATGTATGAACAAGCATTTATGTTGCGTAAGACAATCCTTCTCTCTGAATAATCCTAGTCTGACAGAAATCCTTATGTTTAACAGTTTTTGTTGTATTAAGTTGACGATTCAAAAAAAGCTTTAATTCTGTTTCTTTTCCCGTTTTGGTGTAAATACCAAACCAAACCATTTGGCTAGCCAAAATCCAACATTTCTTCGGGTTATAAAAACAATATATGCTAATTCATGCAAATTTCAAATCACGTTATATTCACTAGTACATTCGTTGTAAACTTGCTCATAAGTCAAAACAATGACAGTAATGAAACAATTATTTGATAGGAACATGAACAACTTTCTTATTGAAAATATTTCATGTCGCTTGTTATATATGATTTGTGTCAACAGACGCCTCATCAAGCTTTACAACTGAAGATAATCGAGCTGTCACCTAATCTGCTCAAGTTACCTGACAACCTCCCAGAAGCTGAGGACTACCTGAAAAACCATAGTCAAGTTATTAAGAATCTTCAGGTGAGCTCAATCCCAGTTTCTTTTTCTTCCCAAATATCATGTAGCATTTGTTTTATGAAACAACTGCAAACTTTTGCTCATATTATTATGTGAAAAGCATGGGATACTTTCACATCACCTCATCATGACCCATCATTTGATACAATCCAAATGTATCCGATGTCACAACATAAAACAATTTTTCATAATAGCCATCCCATTCATTCACACAATCAGTAACGTGATACGGGAAAACTAAATTGCAACATTGTCAAATGGTACATTATCCCATGTTTTTGGTACCTTAGTAAAGGAGATGTGTTATAATGACAATACAACTTGATTTTTCATGATTGAATTCAACCCATAAATTGTAAACTGATACGAAATAGCATTTTAAGTGTAATAAGATGTAATTTGTTCCAGTCAAAACAAAGCCCAGTCGAAGAGCTTCTTCGTCAAGCTGACAGTCTAATAGCAACCCAAAAACCCAGAGCAGAAGTTTACGCTGCAATGGCTGACAGCTTAGGACAAACCTGGAAAGATCTCAATGCGATTCTAGAAGAGCGCAGAATTGTGCTTGATTTAGCTTTCAACTGTCACAAGTAATAAAGCACACCGAACACCTGGTCTCATATTAATTAGATGGCTATTCTACTAAAAAATTAATTGATTCATAAAAAAAACTCTTATCAGAACCATCCAGTCATGTGTGGACAAGATGAATGAGCTTCACTCAGACTACTCCAAGTTTAAATATCTCCCCACAATTGAAATAGAAGTTGAGCAGTCAATACAAACCACATCTCCACAAGATGTTGTCACTTCCATAAGAAAACTGAAGGAGGATAGGGCTGACGTTCTCAAACGTGTCTCCCAGGCACTTGATACGTGCCAACAACTTTTGAATAAAATTACCGATTTCAACTTAAGTATTGACTCTCGGCAACTTTTTCTTAAGAGGGATGTTGACTATGGTAAGTACCTGGTGAATTCTAATAAAAAAAAGGTCTATGCAAATTTTGTCTCTTTGTTGCAAAAAAAGTGCATTTCATCAATGTACCTTGAATTTTTGTGAAAAAGGAAGAAAAACAAGATGATTTGCCAAGATTATATCTCCTAATAATTGTGCATTACACCGTCATCATGATAATATTATCTTGAAATGATGATAATGATTCAAGTCTGGGTTTATGAATATTTTTATTTAATTTTTACACAAAGCCACAAAACAAGTTCATAGATGGTTAGAACGTCTTCATGATCGTCGAATGATTCTTGAGGAGAAGCTAAAAATGAAACGTGAGCAATTTGAAGAGATGGCAGATTTCCTTGTACATGACAAGGAGATGAGTGGACTCCTTGATCGAGTTGGAGCGGCTGCGTAAAGCAAGTCAAGAGTTTAGTTTGGGTCATAGTGTGCAGAGTGCGGAAGAGCAGAGGGATGCACTGGATAAGATGGTCCATGATATGAAGGTGAGACAGTGAGAGGCTAGAAAATATTATATATGAATGATTATGCACCTTGTTAAATCACTTCTTTGAAAGTCATCATCATGAACATCACAATCATTTCTATGCCTGTAATCATCCGCTTTGATTTTGATTACATGGCTACGGAAAAAATTATCCATTTGGCCTAATCCATTCGTTATTACTCAGATGCTGCAAGAGAGAGCTTTGCTCACAGCGAGAAAACTGGAACACGATCAGCAAAAAGGAAAATTTTACCAGAGATCCGGTCTCAAGCAAAAGATTTACGATATTCTTGGAACCGTGAATGACTTGATTACAGACTCGATTGACTTTGAATTGAGTTTAGTGGATGCAAAAGAGTTTTTCCATCTTGCTGAGACGGTGAGTACAAACAAAGTAATTTACATGTGCAAAAAATGCTCCTCATTTTTATTCACGCATGCATGTCTATATCATGTAATGTATGTATGCAATATAATTGTAGGTATATGCTTTACTTTATCCATATCCCTTGTTTATTTACGATTTGCTAAAATATATAACCTTGAAAGGAAAATTGAACTCAGGCATACTATATTAAGCTTTCAAAACTAGAAATATACGTTTAATATGGATTTTTGTATAGAGAATTGAGAGCTTTTTGTTATTAAGATGGCTTCAATTTCTTTATTTTTTTGTGTTCTACACTATAGGCAAATGCGAAACTTGATGAGCTGGCCTCTTGCGATGCTGCGACACGAGCTGTGCCTAAAACTCAAATCAATTCATTAACGTATGACGCCCTAAGCAAAGGCCAAATTCTGCTAGATTCATTAGGATGGGATTCACCACGCACCAAGGTATATATACTCTTACATGTATATCTATATAAATACATGGGTTTGTTTGATATTGCTAAAAATATTGGTTGATCCACACTTTCCTCTGTTTTGATGAGCTGTGTTATGTTAGAGTAAAAGCTTAAAAATATATGATGATGACATGCCAATAAATTTGCATTTTTAGCCTCTCGATATTTCACAAATAATCAAAAACTTCTTTGGGCTTGTTATATTTTTTTTACCAAAAAAGGGTGTACGAACTGTGTACGAGGAGCTAAACAAAAGGAAAGCCCTTCTTCAAGAAGAGATGGATCATTTAGAGCTGCTTGATGAATACAATAACTTCCTCGAGTCGGTCAATCAGGTTCGTTTCTTTTCTCTTCTCAGAGTTCTCAGCTTCAATTTTTTAACTCGATTGGCACAGATCCCCATCCTCGTCTATCTATGTGATGAAGCTTAATTTACTCCCTTTTATGTCATGCCTTTTGAAAAAAAAAACAGGCCTATCAAAACATTCTTAATGTTGAGACGTGCATACTCCGCACACCAAAAACTTTGCCTGTGGAGCCCCAAGCTGTAGCCCAATTTCGTCAAGATCATGAGCGCACAATGGAAACACTCTCTGACAAGACGAATTTCCAACAAATTCTTAACAAACTTGATGAAATCTATCCGAATCTTAGTGAAGAAGAGAAGATGAGCACGGAGGAGAAAGTAAATCAACTTAAATGTCTCTCAAATCTCGTTATTGAAACGATTCTACTCCGAATCTGGCTTGCTGGAGAGTGGCTCAAAATTTTGGAGTTGGATGCGAATGAATGGCCCAGTTTAGCATTATCATTAGCAACAGATCGTGAACCTGATCGTAAGAGGTTGGCTGAGGTTGCTTGATAATATCAACAGACTTTATGATCCCATCCAACAGCAACTGAATGAGGTGCGTGTGGGCATATTCTACATAATTATATTATGCATCTTCTTCACATGTCTTCATGAACTTCATCATCATGTTTCACTTTTGTTTATCTTGCAATTACCAGAGCTACCCTTCATATTATTATACATCATCATCATGTGTCATGGTCCAATATCAATACTAAAAAAAGTGTATCATTTCCCCATTTTTTTAACTCTGCTTCTGTCACCATTTGAACTTAGAGAACAAGGTTTGCAGTGAAACATAAATATTTCTCTGTGAAATTTAAGGAGCATCATCACCACATGTTTGAGTCTGTCTAGTACTATATCGATTTCAGAACATGGCAAATAAATGGCAGAAATATTTTATATTTTTGTTGGCAGCAAAGTCGGAACAGATAATTTTTTTGTAGAGACAATCCTCAACCCACATGCTTCCAACATGAATATGTTTTTAAAGTGATGAGGAAACTGATAGCTTTTTGGAACGAAATTAGCTGTTCCATTGGCCTAGATTTTGGATGCACACATTGTTCATACATATTTTCTGTAATAATATTTCATTTCTCATGCAATTCTTCCTACGCAGAGGGTTGTAATTGCTTTGATGATAAATATCTCTTCCCTACAAAGTTGCCGATTTGATGATGTACATGGTGGCGTGTATTAATTTCATTTTTGAAAACATGCATATTATTACATCGTATTCAAAATGTACTTCGAATTTCAATCCTGAATACAGACAGGAATAATTTTCTATTCATTATGTTGTATTCTTCCTCAGGTTCAACGCACAGATCCTGACCTAATTACATCAAAGATGGAAGAAAAAGTGGAGGAAATCATTAAGAAATACCAGAACAGACAAGAACAACTTGTGACATTTGACAAAATCCGTGAAATTTGTCACGCCTACAAGGTTTATTACCGTTTTATTATTAGTCTCTGCTTTCCACGGTATTGTAATGAAGTAAGAATTGTTTTGTAGCCGAATGGAAGGAGTTACTTGCGTTGAATTTGAGATGGACAATGCTTTTTCGTTCTTTTTTGCTAACTTTAACTTGCAAAGAAAAATTTAATATCCATGACAAGACATGGAATGCGTGACTGATGTGTGTTTTCTTTTGCTTTACTCGTTTTATTACATGGGGCTTTAAAGTTTTAAAATTCCAATGTTAATTAGGTAGTCTTTCTACTAGAAGTTTTGAAAAAAATACGCCTCACAGCCTCTGCATACCACACCTTCACATATGGGTTTTCCTCCTTCCCAAAGTAAAATGCTTTCTCATAACTTTTCCCCATATGAAAGTAATGAAATTTTTAGTTCTGAATAGTCATTTCGGTCTCCCTTTTTATTTTATTTGTTCAATTTTAAATTAGCTGTGAACAGATTAGGCCATTTGTAGAAACATGTTGGACCATCACTTCCAACATGGTCATAAAGCAAGAGGAAAACATTACAAAGCTAATTTTAGATGAGTGAGACGAGTTTTGAAAATGATGAAACGTTCTGGGCTTAAGACAGAATTCTTAAGTAGCAAATGACTAACACCCTGATGCATATGTTGACGTACTTTTGAATGCACATAATAATATAATATGGATGTGTTCAAAACATGTGTTTTTAACAACCACGACTTTTCCTTCCAAATAAATATTTACATCTGTGTCTAGTACGTTTTTTATTGGGTCTCTAGTCTCTAGTAAAAATGCAATGCACTGCAGTTGAGAAAACAGTAACATTTTGGTTGCTCAGGAGTTGGGAGTTTGAACATTTACTAGTGAGCTCTTCATTATATGTCCACATTTAAACTCTTTCTAGTGCAGACAACCAAATGGCTTAATTATTTGAGTGCAAACAAAAGAGAGAGAGAGTATATGCGCAAGAGACAGGAAAAGCTTTTTGTATTTTTTTTCCTCCTTTGCAAATGGAACAGTTGTCCCATTCCTCGCGACACATTCATTCATTGCCAACTTGATGCGGTTGTAAATTTCGTAAGAGAGGTGGAAAAGAAAGGCGCTGTAGTTTTAATATGTCATTCTGGAGTAGTTACTCGAAAATCTCAACGCGTTGCTTAATAAGTGGGCAATTTATATTGCTAGTGCATAAATGTTATTAAATATTCAGTGTGTCAGTATACGACACGATGTGAATTGTACGAGTCTGTTCAAATTCTTCTTTCCTTTTATATTCTATCGTGTCAATATGAATAGAAATGCAATGCAACCAAAATGAAATGATGCATAGTCTATGCAGATCTCCCAAATTATCAATTAATCTTTGCCAATTTTTCAAACTTGTTTCATTTTTTGCTGCCACTCTTGTTTGCTTTTCTTTCTCCTCTTCCTCTCTACTTCTTTTTCAATTTATGGTATATATGATCATCATGATCCATACATCGTGGGCTTACCTTTTCGCTAGAATTGTATGTGTTAATGATTGTATGAAAGAGGAAAAGAGTTCTGCAGCACTGAAGAAAGTCGGAACTAGGAAGGCCAGAAGCCAATGCAATGGTGAAGTTGAGTGATGT